>OX463848.1:38823484-38940871 GCA_949825065.1 Odontocerum albicorne
GCACTACCATCGAGAGGAAGGTAAAATGCAGATTCAGCAGAGCAACACATGACACGCATGGCAACTAATGAAATGATCACCATCCCTAGAGTTAAAACCTCTTTTGCCCAAAGGCAATATGCTTATTTGGCTCCCATGACATACAATGGCGTGCCGAATTCAATAAAGGTAAAGGTAGGAAAACCATTTAGACAGTCGATCGGAGCGTGGTTGTTATTGCGACAGGATTTTGAGTACTTGGGCTTTCAGGATGAATGACGTGTGGAAAAGATTTGTGTGGGCTCGTGAGTGTGGGTTTCTTCTTGTTGTTTTAAATTTTGTTGTTTTTGTGTTTCTGTATGTTTTTTATTTTTATTCTTATGATTGTGTGCGGTATATTGTGGGATGAATATTTTTGGTCTTTCTGGAGTGATGATGTGTGAGGAGTTTAATTTCGCATTATGTTTCCAGCTGTAATGTGTCACTCTTTGTCAGGTTGTTGAGAACGTGCAACGGGGTTTTGTTTTTGTGTAATCAAAAATCGGAAAGAAGTATCGATTTATTTTTTCATGCTAAATATCCTCAGTGAGATACAGGCAAAAACCTAGTTTACTGGGGATACGACAAATGAAAGGCAACAAACCCAGATCCATTAAAATTGTATGTCCAAATTAAATTACCTGTTGTTTTTTCACAAATTATGTATATTTCTTGTCATGTGTAATAATTGAATTAAATGGAACATTCGCTAAAAATCTGACTAGTTGGTATTAATTAATTACTTAAATTATTGTAAAATAATATCAAGTATTGCAATTTTTTAACTTTGCAACCCCCTACCCCCAAAAGATATAAAATTAAGACTTAACAATACTCGGCAAAAAGTTGAAATAAATAAATATATTCGGATTTCTCAGACCATGTTTTATTTTTTGTTTGTGCACGTAAACTATTTTTAGGTGACAATATATCAAAGAATACGTAATGAAGTGATTAGGGATGAATGTGAACTTAAGGCTGATGTGTTGAGTAAGATGAATAACTGGTGTGGGCATATAGAACGAATGAATTGAGACAGACTAAAAAAGTAAATATACTCGTATATTGAAAATGTAAGTGGAAGGTGTAGCAGATGGAGACCAAGGATATTATGGTTAGATCAAATGAATGATAGTTTGAAGAATTAAATGTAAAAGTCAGAGAAATCGTAGAAAGTGTATGAGGTGTATTAATGTGGAAAAGACGAAATATGTATGTCTAAATAGGAAAATCTGACGTTTTGTTTTCTCTACCCACTCCGACAGATATATGACATGAATGTTTGTATGCTATAGTCACTTTTATCTTTGCAACCTTTGACATTTCATTGAATCGCGCTAGATGGGGATTTATTTGATTCCCCATAACAGCGTGGGTGGTAGTGGGATTAAACTAAACTGAACTGAACATATTTCATTGAATCTCATAGTAAGTAATTCTTAAGGGGCATATTCTACTCCAGAGGCGTGAATTACGGGCGTTTTTTCAGACTTAATAAAAAAAACTAAAAACATTTTTTATAGTTTGTTTATTGATAATTTGGAAATGTATAAAAATCATTTTCATTTTTTTTTTAATTAAAGATCTTATCAGCTGTTATATCTTGTCGCAAAAAAAAGGGGGTGAGCTGGTCGACGTGATTAAAGCCTTTTCATAAATTTAAAATAAAAATCATTCACAGTTTCTTATTAAAAAGTAATTTCGTTATAGTTGGTACCAAAGAGAAAAATAAATTCGTAAAATGGCGGCTGACTGAAAAAAATTAAATTTTTTACCCTTTTTCAAATATTTTTTTTTTAAATAGTAAAAGCCATAGTTTTGAATTTTTCAAGGTAGGGACGATATTTTAAAAAAATATAATTTTTTAATTCAGTTTGTTATTAGCTGTTATATCTTGTCGTAAAAAAGGGGGTAAACTGGTCGACATGATTAAAACCCTTTCGTAAATTTAAAACAAAAGTTATACAAAGTTTCTGAATAAAAAATAATTTTGTTATAGTTGGTACCAAAAAAAAAAATTTTTTTTTAAATTACAAAATGGCTATCTGAAAAAAATTTCAATTTTTGTACCCTTTTTTTTTCTAAAATTTTAATATTTTTAAAATAGTAAAAAAAAATTGTTTTGAATTTTGCTAGGTAGAAACGATATAAAAACATTTCTCAAAGCTTTATACTTAATTTGAAAGAAATCGGTTGAATAAAACTTGAGATTTTATGTCGACCAGGTCGAAAAAAGTAGTTACGAGAAAAACGCGTTTAAAATTTTGAGATTATTGTCCGAGTCATTCTGGTGCGGCGTAATTGCTGCCTCATTTATAGCTATAACTTCGTAAGTATTGAGAATTTTAAAATTTCCTTTTGAGAACATATTTTTCAAGGTCTAAACTTTAAAAATATATAAAAAAATCAAATTTCTAGAGAAGAATTACCCCCTTCAGTAAATGAAACGACGAAGTGAAGAAAATCGAAAGGTTAACGAAGGTAACGTTAAATACCATATATGGTATTAGGAGTATTTTCCCTTTTCAAGCTCACAGAATGCAGCTGTCCTCTATATATATATTGCTGACACAGAATGTGAATGCATTCCTCGCCTATTCCTAAGACTGATAAATTGATAAGTTCTTGGAAGAACGCTTGCACTAGGCACTCGGGATAATAGTCTTTCTTGGGATAAAACAAGATTTTAAAATGATATGAATTATTTATTTAAATGAATTTGCATGGTCGCGAAAAATATTAAAATGATTATTATCTTTATGAAATGTATGAACACATACAAATTAAAGGAAAAGTGAGATATCACCAATCAAGGAAAAGGAAGGGTTGATGAAAAATCAGGAATGAAACGCGTTATATTACTACCGATTTTTTTCAGTCACTTCTTAAAGCATGCTAATGACGAAGCGAGTCTAACATAAGTTTATAACTCGTTCCAAAGTCTCACTGCATAGACAGTAAAGAACAATGTAAAAAAAGGGCGTAGTACTTCCTATATTAGCCGTAATACTTCCCCGCATCTGCATACATTTAGAAAAACATATTTGTTAGAAAACAGCAGAAAAATTAACAAGGGTAGACGAACTAAAAAGAAACCTATGCAGATCTTCCGATATGTGATAGTAACACATTCGGCTTTAGGTGTGGTGTACTGTATGTATATGGTATTCATATGTAATCATACATTTTGATAAGACCTCCCAAAAAGAATTGTCTTCAAGTGCTTCCTAAAACTGCACACACCACACATATCTCTAACAGTTACAGACAGACCATTTTACGCCACAGAACCAGCAACAGCAAAAACTTCGTCATAATATCCAATCCACCATCATAGTATTAGGTTTTTAACTTGGAAGGCCTATTGGATTGTCGGGAAAATAATTTCGTATTTTTAGTTCAAATTCTAACGCTAAAGTATATTTAACGCTCGTGCGCTGTGATATTTGATGTTTTCAGTATCTCAACAATCTCTAGTGCTAGTTGAACGCTGGTTAATCATGATTCAAGCATTGATTTGATCGTCATCAGTGGAAATTGGCCTTTCAGAGTGAATACGATCTTAAAGTATCATATCGTCATTAAGGATTTTTTTAAACCCCATTTGACACACACGATCGTGTACTGCATAGTCATCATACACTATACATATAATTCTTTTAATTTTTGTCGCTATTTTTTCTTTGTGGTAGTAAAAAACATCAAGAAAAACACATTATTTTCGCTTCTTCTACATCCTTACATCTTCACTTACATCTACTTTGGGTTCTCCTACTCTTAGCTTCCTTCTTTCTTAAAATATTGAACGCCTTGTCCAACGAAACTTTTGTCGCTTTTTCTTAAGAATGAATTTCGTTCACATTCTACTTTGCACCATTCACGTGTAGAGGAAATGATCGCATTTTAAAAGGGCAAATGAAAAGCTCATATCGCTCGTATTTCAAACGATAGGTGGTTTTACTTATGTCAGAGTGAAAGCCTCGAAACACTAAAAACCAACAAGTTTGTCTCTCTGTAAGATGACTCGATGGCATCAAGCGGTTTGTCAGAGGTCAGTGGATGATGGCCTTACAAAACCGGGAGGAATGGAGAAGATTAGAGGAGTTATATTTATAATAGCATTGTGATAAGAACTTAAGCGTTAATGATGATGATTCATAGATACCGTTATTCATAAGAATGTAAATATTCCATAACATATAGATTTCATCTAATCAAGAAATACATTCGTTCCATGTAATTTTATAGCCACCTGTAAAAATATGCATAAAAAGTTTTTGTGGTGTTTTTTATCGACAAATAATCAGGTTAGAGAACTACTAAACTGATAATTAAAAAAAGATGTTTATATATTGTATTAATATTATTTTGTGAGGAATCCACACTTTCAATATTATATTTGAAACAAAAATCACAGAGCAACTTGAAATCATTTACCAAGTATTACCCAAATTAAGAAAGGGAAAGAGATATAATGGAACGCGACAAAAACAAAATTTCTTTGTTGGCCACGCCCTTTCTTTTTCATCTCGTTAAGCTCGTCGACAAGGCATTGAACACTTCCATGGCCTAGTTGGTAAAACGTATTTCTTTCAACCTAGGGGTTATGAATTTAATTCATGTTGATACCCCTTAAAAAAATATATGTACACTTAAATAGTTGACCGGAAGAGATTTCTATTTAGTAATATACAATAAGTGTAAAAACACAATTGTCACTTCTCTGTGTGCGGTTGTGTTATTAACACGTACAACGACAAACTATCCACTGTAGTGGTTTTCAGCCCAATGACTTTGCAATCTCCAAGCTCAGTATGTGTATATTACCAACATTAGCAACAATAGAGAAAGTTTCTTCTTATGTATATCTGGGACATACAACAAGACTGGGTAAGGAGAATCAAGATGCTGAAATTGAGAGAAGACGAGACCAAGCCTGGGCTGCATTTGGAAAGCTGTCCTTTATTCTAAAATCTTCAAAATACGCGAGACATCTTAAAAAATCCGTATTCGAGTCATGTGTCCTTCCTGTGCTAACATATGGGCTGGAAACATCGGTGCTGAATAAACAGATTATGCACAAGCTCATGGTGACGCAGAGGGCCATGGAGAAAAGAATGTTAAATATCTCTCTGAGGGATAGGAGAACCAATGAATAGATAAGGCAGCATACCAAAGTAGCTGATGTCGCCGAAAGAGTCGCTATTCAGAAGTGGAACTGAGCGGGACACATTGCCAGATGCACAGATGATAGATGAACCCAGAGGGTGCTGGAGTGGCCCCCAAGACAGGGAAAAAGAAGTGTGGGCCGTCTTCAGACACGGTGGTCAGACTGCATTAGAAGAGTGGCCGGGAGCAACTGGAAACGATGTGCCCAGGAAAGAGAGGAATGGAGGAGAGGGGAGGCCTATGTTCAACATTGGACGGAGACGGGCTGATGATGATGATGATGACCAACATTAGTATACTGAGGTGTAACATACATATTAAAATAAATGCACCTTGGGTTACATCCTTTTTGCATAAATGCCACCAAATAAAGGTTTTAAATGACAGTTTGTTGCGATGTATTTAAATGACACTTTGTTGTCTACCAGATGAATTTAAAATGAAAAAGATTAAAAAAAATCGTCTTTCTAATAAATTCTAAGATAAGTATTTATCGAAAACCAAACATGTCATCAAACCCGTAATTATATACCTTTAATACCATTTTATAAAACATATTTAAATTAAGAAAAAAAAATCAATTCAAGACAATGGTTTTGTCCCCATAAATCATATAACATGGGTACAATACTGTTACGGAAAAGCATTAATTTAAACAATCTTTTTATTGGTATCGTATCACCACATTATAGTCGGAATGAAAGTCATAAATTCTTTGTCTGCGAATTTTTATTGTCTGACACGATCATAAATTGCCATTTAGAGTAGTACTGATTTGAATTCTTATAATTCTTGTCCAAACCATTAATTCGATTCACAGATGCCCGCGGTCATGAACTTGATTGTACTAACTTCACAAACAATTAACAAAATGTTCATTTAATTTCTTTTTATCCTCTCAATTTTATTCAATTTATTTATTTACATGACAAGTAATTGTATGAATACGTAATTAATGAAAAACAAGACAAACAACGAGTAATAACAGATAATTTAAAGTGGACACTAAATTAATGTAAATCTGGGTTTGTTGCCTTTTATTTGTCGTGTCTCCAGAAAACTAGGCTTTTGCTTGTATCTTACTGAGTACATATTAACATGGAAAAATAAGTTGATGCTTTTTATCGACTTGATTATTTAAAACATCTGCCACAAACTCTCATTAACTTGACAAGTGAGATTTAATTATATGTACGAGTATGTACCGCGCCAGTCGACCCCACGACTCGTAACTTCATCATTTCAGATAAATGGAACATCCATGTTATAATGTCCCGCATACAATTGTATTGCATCCTCAGTGAGATACAGGCAAAAGCCTAGTTTACTGGGGATACGACAAATGAAAGGCAACAAACCCAGATCCATTAAAATTGTATGTCCAAATCAAATTACCTGTTGTTTTTTCTCAAATTGTGTATATTTCTTGTCATGTGTAATAATATTGTAAACAAAAATAAATAAATAAAATAAAAGTATTTCACTTCCGTTATAAACAGAATAACCCGGCGGACTTATTGCTATGTGATAATCTCTTCCAACCAACCAGAAATATGTTCACTAGGTCTTAAGTGAAAATTATACTGAAATACTATTAAAAAAAAAATGGGTAGATATCCCCCTACCTCCTTTACCAACCAGGCCACGGAGGTCGTCGACCAAACTCGACAATCAGGCCACGGAGGAGGTAGGTACAATAATAAAAAAACACACACCATATTTAAGAGCTCGAATAAATATTTGCTACAAGTTATCCCTTCTGCAAGCCCAAGTGTTGGAACTCCTGTCGCAATAACAACCACACTCCGATCCACTGCCTGAATTTTTTGTACGAGTCAAATAGGCATAGATAGTTAGAGTAAAGATATTTTAACTTTAAGGGTGGTAAAAATTTGATCGGTTGCTATGTGTGCCATTATTTTTTGGGAAACCTTAAGTATGTACTTCTATGTTAAAGTGCAGCCCCCTCAAAACTATAAAATACATCCAGAATTGTAATAGAATACATGATAATGGTGTTGAAGGCGGATTGTGTGTATCACGTGGACTGCAAGAGCAATAACGTCTCTATTACACGTTCGTTGTATACAGTACAAGTTGGCTTACCACGTGCCAATATTTTCCAACCAAACAAAAATATGTTCAAGAGGCCTAAAGTGAAAATCACACAGGAATCCTTTTAAAATCCTTGTTCCAATGGGTCGGAAGACAGACGTCCTACCAACTAAGCCGCGGAGGGGCCCCATAATAATCAACAGGATTTGAACACGTCTAGCGGACACAAGTAATGTTACCAGCCAATTTATTTTTACCACACTGGGGGGCTTTTCTTTACTAGGCACCATCAGGAATCGAAGTCCAGCGTCTTACTAACGATGTTACAAATATCATGAATGATACCAAGATACAAACGGTTAAATTGTGACCCATCAAAAAGGTGTGTTTACACTTTTGGACTGTATACGTGCTAGTCAGCCCATGGTTGACTCAAAGGCTGCTTGTAAGCAGGATTTCCACTTTACATTGGAATATACCATAGTAGTCAGAAAATGGTTGAAAATAAAAACAAGTTTTGTAATCGGCATAAAAAATATGCGAGAATCCTTGAATGGAAATGGAAATGGAAAGTGTTGCTAACTATTTAATAAAAAAACAACAATCAATGTGATCCATGGCTTCTTTCCTTCTTTCTTCCTATAAAATAATGATAATAAATCCAATATACGACGTCCTGAAAGATTATTTCTGGAGTTCTTGCAATCAGAGAATCCGGTCCCATCCTTGGTGGGAAGAAGAATTCCTTACATAGGCAGAGTATGAACAAAAAAGAGGAATACACACTCTACGAAAGGGACAACTCTGACCGCCGAGCGGTGGGAATGGGACAAATGGCGGAGATGCGCGGGAAAAGTTCAATGTGCGAGAATGACATCTTGAACAGGTTTCGCAATGTATTCAATTGAAGGGGGCAGAGCCACACAGTCCCTGCAAGTAAAGATAAATTTTCACCAAATATTATTATACAAAAAAATATAAGATTTTTTTTTAAATAGTTCATTAATCTCTAGTCTTCTATAATAAGTAATAGTAAGTATTTAATGTTAACTTTCTCACAGCTAGATAGTCTTATCTCTCCTGATTATAATGCTTAACTCTCCCTAACACAGTTTTACAAGTAGCTCAATGTATCTCAATCGACCTCCATGGCTTGACTGAAAAGCATGTCAGTTGCGGATTTAATTCTTAACTTACTTACAACATATTAAATAGATTTTTTACTTACAACTTATTAAATAAAATAAATAGTAAGCTATTCACCGTCATAACTTTAATAAGATTATTATAAATTAAAATGCTACTATAGCTATTTATGATGTATTGTATTACACTTTCGTTGTATACAACACAACCTGGTAGATTTATGATCATATAGCAATCTATTCCACCCAGTTAAAAAAAATGTTAAACAGCCCTTAAATAAAAAATTAGACTGAAAATCCCGGGTCGAGAGACAAGTGTCTTGCTAACTATACCACAGAGATATCTAACATGAAAATATTATGAAACTTTTATAGTTACTAAAAAATCGTCTTTTGAGAAATTGGTTTATCTCTTTTTTGCCCTGCCTCGTGTAATGTTTATCTCGTATGAGCTATTTCCCTCATCATCCTTTCTGAGGACAAACACAAGATCACACCGGATCATTTAGGGATTATTATTACCCTGTAAGACTGTCGCGTCAAGACCGGCCGGTCAGTATAGTGAACCGTGTTTAGATTACGTGGTTATCTAAAACGAGGTAGTCATTAATTTTATACAATATCAACAGTATTTCTCAAACTACAAGATTATGAGCGGTTTTATAATTTGATAAGTTTTTGAATTTCGAACACAGTAATTTTTCATGAACTCTATGGTGTTATTTTTGTTTATTTTCAAGTCTTCTTCTTTCTTGAATAATGGCCGTGAATTCATATGTTTAAATATCGAATATTTATTAATTCGACCTAACATAATAAATTATTTTAATTGGTTCTTAACACTGCTTAATCAAGCTTTATATTATTTATCACCTTGTTATTTTGTTTAGGTAATTTCAAAGATCATTAAGTGTTTGCAGTCACATGGAATAGTTTTTAATACAAACCTAACCTCGTATATAGTGCAAATGTAAGAAGAAAGCGTGTGAGAAGAAGAGGGAGGAGAGTATAGTTTGATCAAGTGAATGATATTCTGAAAGAAGAAAACGTAGAAAGTCAGAGAAATCGTAGAAGTTGTATGAGTAGGTGTATGGATGTAGACGAGGCTCAAGATATACGTGAAGATAGGAAAGTCTGGCGCTCTGTCCTCTCTGCCTACCCCAACAGGGAAATGTCGTGAATGTGTGTTTATATAACCATTGGGAATCTAGCTCAAAACCCACTGGTGGAAGTCAGACGTCTTACCAACCAGGCCACGGGGGTAAGGAAAATTCAAGCTAGGTTTTTTGTTAAACCAAAAATTTTATATTTCATAAATTGAAAAGTTCATTGAAAATTATCATTTTCATTAGTCCCTCTTGGGGTAGGCAGAAAGAACAAATTTCTACATAATTCAATCCTGACACAAATATTTAGTTTTTGCCACGTCCGTATATTTATATACCTCGTCATAACATACTATGCGTATCCAGAAAGTAAGTGTACTGAGGCTCTCACGACCGGATGGATTTTATTTTCGACATGTTGGCTTCACTTCCGTGTAGCCTGACCCTTCCCCTCCGCAATGAGACCGGTTCGAGGTCAGTACGCTGAGAAGTGTCGACGCGACAACACGTTTCGTGAAAAATGTCAATCCAATCTCCCGCCAAGTGCGAAATACGCGGTGTCATCCGTTATCTCGTTTGGAAGGGAAAACCTCCGGTTGAGGTTTATAATGAGGTGAAAACTGCATATGGTGATAAAGCTATGAATCATACAAGTGTGTACAAGTGGTGTCGCGAGTTTAAAAACGGTCACGTCACACCTCTTCACCCTCCGCGAAAAAGTTGAAAACCACAATTTCAGCCAAGAAAATCATGGCATCCGTATTTTGGGACTGTCAAGGCATAATTTTAATTGAATATATGCCTCAAGGGGTGACCATCAACTCTGCAAGATACTGTGAGACCCTAAAAAAATTGCGGAGGGCGATTCAGAACAAGAGGAGAGGCATGCTGACAAAGGGAGTCTGCCTGCTGCACGACAATGCCAGACCACACACAGCCAATGCCACGAAGGAACTGCTCGCCTCGTTTAAATGGGATGTCCTGAACCATCCCGCGCATTCCCCTGACCTAGCACCTTCAGATTACTATCTCTTTACCTCCCTGAAGCTGCACATGGGTGGAAAAAGGTTTTCAACTGACGAGGAGGTAAAGGAGGAGGTGGAGAAGTGGACGGAGGGGTTGGCGGGAAACTACTTCGAGGAAGGCATCAAAAAGTTGATACCCCGCTTCACCACCTGCATTGAGAGGAATGGCGATTATGTCGAAAAATAGCTTACATATGTACTACGGTAACCACGTAATTTTTTTGTTTAAATAAAATAAATTGTAACCTACAAAAATTCAGTACACTTACTTTCTGGATATGCCTCGTACATGCTCTCTTATTATAAAGATTTTTCCCATTCACTTTTTCAGAATTTGATTAATTTGGTCATGCCACGTTTTTCTAGGTTTTTCCACACTTCTTATACCTTCTATATTACTCGTATATTTTATTTTTGTAAATCTTACATAATTCATTTTTTTTCTAGATGGCGAATCATCCATATATTGAAGAAAAATGCAAAAAATTATCTCTCTTTGTGTAGGATAAACTCAAATTCGAAAATAGTAATATTCGAATGTATTTATCCTAAACTCATAAACCTCTATTTGTCCACGTTTCATTTATTCAAATAACTCAAAACATTAAAAATGTAAGTTGGTTTTTATTTGTATAATATGACATCCACATGTGGAGTTTCAATTAAACAAATTATCAATTGCATCAAAATGTCAGATACGATTATTTACGCCTGAATCCTTCAATTATAATTGTGTGTGAAAATCGTAAATTGAAGTTACGATTTTCACACAAAATTATGAAAATCGTAAATAGAAGAACTATAGTATAATGATTTCTCATTGAAATCAAAAAGTTAAATACGTGTTGTAAATAATGTAGGATTTTCCAGCTTTGTATTATTGTGTTGACAGATGATTTATGATAATTAGGCAGCTGTCAGTAAACAAATTTGAATATTTTTATACCTTTTTTACCTTAATTTAAAATATAATATCAATTGTTATAAATTAACCCTTTTGTTGTCAATGTTATTTCGCCAAGTTCATAAAGGTATACATTTTATTGACATGTGGCAATATCATCCCACCATTAAAAAAATATGTTAAAAAAGTCTTGATGAAGACCAGATGGGAATCTTTTTTAAAAAGTCTGTGTTCCCGCGGGAATTGAACCCGTAACCTCCAACCTGGGAGACGTCTTACCACCTTGGGTACGGAGGTCATCATATGATTAATGTTTTACGCTTTGTTGCTACATTACAACCTGACTGGTTTATTGCTATTTGAAATTTTCTTTTAACTAACTAGACTAGTTGGTCAGACGCCTGTTTTCCATACCGAGAGTTGCGGGTTTGATTCCCACCGGTACCCAGTTTTTAAAAAAAAACTGCAATTTAATTTTCATTTCAGGTTTGTGTAATAGCTTTATTGTTAGTTGGAAATGATAAGCTATATGGCAATAAGCACGGTCATAAATCTCGTCAACGTGAATCAGAAATTCGAATATGATCGTAAGACGTTTGTATTCTGACCGAGGTTACTAATTCAATTTCCATTTGAAATAATTTATCTTCAGCATGTTGCCAGTAGGTTGAAAGAAATTGGCATATGGCAAAAAAAATCTCCAGTCTGAAGTAAATAGACCAAACAATCTGTCGTTTTGAGTTGCTAACCCTATTACATGGAATATTTCTTTCGCAATTTCAAGTCGAACATTATAAAAACCTTCAACAGTCGTTTTATGTCAACACCTTTTCATAGACGTTACATGATAAAGGAAGTGCCTTTAGAGTGATCTTGGTTAATAAGTGGCGCAAGAGAAATACGTTTATTTTATTAATGCTGCAGACAATATAAAACTATATATAGACACATTAAGCCATTGTTTTATTAAGAATATTGTATTGTTTTTATTACACTTTCGTTATACACAGTACACTCTGGCGGCATATCACCATGGGATAATCTCTTCCAACCAACCAGGAAGATGTTAATGTGGCCTTAAGTGAAAACTAGACTGGAATCCTTTTTTTTTTTAATCTAGGTTTTAGCGGGATTTAAACCCGCAGCCTCTGTCTTGAGACACAGCCGTCTTACCAACTATACCACGGAGGTTGAATATATACTTTTAATAAATATAACAATAAAGTAAACGGAATAATTAGAGGGTTTTTATTTTTTTTATCAAAGTACCTACCTACTTCCATATTATTTGCTGCTCACTTTTCGACCATTGCATGTGTATTTGGAATAAATACCAAATCCGTAACGTACGAATTTTGAATACCTGTCAAAGTGAAATATGGCGGATGTTTGAAAATAAAGTCAGGTCTTTGTATTCAGCCGACGGGCGGTCGGTTCTTAATTTTCCATTAAAACAATAGCGAATTAATTATTGTTTTACTATTTTATAGGTATGTTGAAATTACGAAAAATGTTGCATTGTTTACTATACCTACACAATATTATTTTTATTTTTATCTTAATATTTACGCACAATGTATAGTAAACGATCATATTTGCTAAGGTTTGATATTCTTTTAAAAATTATTATCAACGTTCTGTTCTATCGAATCGCCATTATTATTGAACTTATTTCCTCTAAGCAAAAGAAGAATACTGAATTATTGGCTTTTTTTTACATGTAATCGTAAACTCACACTTTAATTGTACTGACTTGCTTAACTTTTTTCTACATTCTTCTTCAATACATACTCGCCATACGGATAGTTTTCATTGTAAACTTAATACCACTAATTAGCAACAAAATTCCTCAACATATAGAATGTATCTTTTGGGAAATTAATTTGCTGGAATTACCGATGTATATACTCGTACTTTACAAAAATCTCGTGAGTTATACTCGTATATAAATAAAGGCTAATTCCATAATTTATAAAATGTTGAATTTGTACTATACTTTTCTTTCCGCATGAATGTCAAAAGTGACGCTCGGTGTGGTGAGTTGCGGACATCCTGACACGGACGGCCCCGTATCGTATAATCAACCGTATACGCGTATATTGCAAAATTTTCAGTGTCTCTTTTTTAGTTGTATTATAATTATCATAGATTTTTTTAAATTCAAGGGTTGTTCTCTTTGTATAGAATGAAATACTTCTTATATATTTTTTTATTATTGGAAGGTACATTTTTTTAACTATTTTTTTAATATTGTTTGACGGTATATTGTAATTAAACTGTGCATTGAAAATAAATTACTTAAAAAAGGCGTTATTTTTTCGCTGCTTATACCTGAGATTAATATAATGTATAGTTTCCGTTCCTCTAACCAGACTCTTGGCGATTATTTAAAATATATTTTTCCTAAGATGACTAGTTGACCGCCTGTTAACCCCCTAACTTGGAATATCAGTCTAAGTATTGGCCCTTATTTAGGCATCATTACCTTAATATATACATACAATCACGCCGTTTTCCTGTCGGGGTAGGCAGAAAGGAGAAATCGCCAGATTTTTTTTTATTGCGACACATCTTCCGCCTCTTCTACATCTATACACTTTCTTATACAACTCCGACGATATCTCTAACTTTTTACATTTGTTTTAAAATATAATTCACTTGATCCAACCATACTTTACTTAATAGTCCTCTTTCACATATTCCGCTAACATTGCACTGTATATTTATTTTGTTAGTCTTTCTTCATTCATTCGTTCTTCATGTCCAAACCATCTCCGAGTACTATTTATCTTACTGAACACATCAGCATTATGTTTACTACTTCTTCCCAGTGTCATGTCAGGTCCCCCCAACGTCTAATATCACCTGAGAGTAGACATCTTTGTCTCCGGCAACCCGAAAAAGATCCCAACGCTCCTTATACCAGTCCAATCACGTATATTGCGGAGCCAGGAGATTTGCCTCCTGCCAACACCTCTTCGACCCTCTATAGTATTTTGCCTTGGATTATCACGTACAGTAATTTGTACTTTGCTGCCAATTTGTACCCAAATAGGATACCTTTCGGATTTTAATATTAGTCAGCAACTCTCTATCAACTTTTGTTCTTTGAAGAACCCTTGAAATTAAGTTTACATTCATCCCTTATCGCTCTTCATTCCATTTTTTATCATACATTGATACCACATATATTCTTCTCAATGCACTTATTTCAACAGTGTGGCTGCTCAACTTCGGTTCCTTTCAATCTCAAAATTATCAACAATAGTAAATGTAAGGATCAAGTTTTTTTTTATTTCTTGGTATTTATTCCATTACCACGCCTTCCACTTACATTTGTTATGTTAGTTTTTCTAAATTCATTCGTTCTATATGCCCAAACCTTTTCATAGTGCTCTTCTTTATCTTACTCAACATATCAACTTTGAGTTCACATTCATCTCGAATGTGAACATAATTAATTCATTATATCCCCTATATTACGATAATGAAAGAAAAAAGTAACAATGCATCCTTAACGTATTAAGATCAAATTAATTTAATTAACGTAGCAAACTTTTAAGTGTACGGAGGAAATAAATTTATTACTCCAGTTCAGACCGTTCAAGTTAAAATTAACTGCCTTCGTTACCGTACCATATTCGCTAAATCTATGTTATGTAAAATTTATGCGTTACTTTTAGCAAAGCTAGTTATCTCATCGTGGGAGTAGGTACCCAAATGCCCTGGGCTGGAATTTCTACGTATTTATAGTATCGAGATATATCAGGTCTATACATCAATTAAAAAAATATATGTATTGCACGCGGATGACCATTTCAAAAGAGCGTTCAAAAAAGTCTATGTGCAATTTTGTAAAGTTATTACAAACTTTGTTCAAGTTTATTATACAACTATGAATATATATACCAGTAATATTTTTGCTAAAGGTTTTGAAAATTCTTTGAGATAGCAATTATACAAATAATATAGGATTAATTATATTATCACACGAACTCACCCATCATTTACGTTCTTCTTTTTATACTTTAAAATAAAACAAAGTGTAAAGAGAGAAATATTTGAGATTTTATGTCGACCAGGTCGAAAAAAGTAGTTTCGAGAAAAACACGTTTAAAGTTTTGAGATTATTGTCCGAGTCATTCCGGTGCGGCGTAATTGCTGCTTCATTTATAGCTATAACTTCGTAAATATTGAGAATTTTAACATTTTCTTTTGAGAACATATTTTCAAAGGTCTAAACTTTAAGAATATGCAAATAAAAAAAACTATTTTTTCAAATTTCTAGAATAGAATTCCCCTTTAAGTTAAAATTAGATTGAAAACGATCTTACCAACTAGGCCACGGAGGTAATCCAAATATGTGTATCGATATAAGAAATGTTGATGATATATCCTCTCTGCCTACCTCTACAGGGAATCGTCGTGATTGCTAAATAGGCGGCAATATTTTTATAACGGCCCTGGGTATAAAGGTGGACCATAAATAATGTAAGTGGATAATCATTCACGAAATTAAGGAAAAACTCTCTAGTATTATAAATCATCTGTCATTGACTCTGAAATAACTGTAAATGATATTTGATATGATGTTATAAATTTAACAAAGTTTTGTTTCCGCGCAATTACAATCGATCCTTGTTTTTTGGAAAAAATATTATTTATTTATTTAACACTTTCATTGCAAATACAATCTGGCGGGCTTTTTGCCAAGCGGCAATATCTTTCAATCAACCAGACAAAAGTAAATGAAGCCAGTTACGTGGTCGCATAAATCATTCAAAGGACTATCCATCCCCACGAAATCCATACACATACGTGAGCATATGCCCACGAACCCCACAAAGACGGACAATCATCCGAATATTATTTTTCATATAAAGTGAGATATCATCAATCAAAAGGAAAAGAAGGGATGGTGGAGAGGAAAGGAAAAGAAAAATCGGGAATGAAGCACGTTATTTTACTGACTAGAAATGAAGAGTTTTTCAGTCGCTTCTTAAAGCGTGCCAAAGACGGAGTGAGTCTTATATTGATTTGTAACTGATTCCAGAGTCTCACTGCATGGACAGTAAAGGACGACGTAAAAAAAGAGGAGCGATGAACTGGAAAGACTTGAGCGGTGAACTAGAAAAGAAATATTCTTATTTGTAAAAAATATTTTTTTTTCTCCGCAAGCATATATTTTCTTTAGAACATTATGTAAAAATATTCTTTGCGTAAATACAATAATTTGTAAAAAAAAAATATTCACATAATTTTATCTGCTCTATAAAATATGTTTGAATATCTGTATACACATACATCATGCCGTCCACCTATCAGCAAAAGCAGACTTACCTATCACAACACGTCTTCTATTGTACATCCATACACCTTCTTTTGCAATTCATATGATTTATCTTACTTCTTACATTTACTTTCAAAATATCTCCCTTGATTCAATCAAACTATTCTTAGACTCCCTCTACCACGCCTTCCTCTAACATTTGCACAGTATATTTATTTTGTTAGTATTTCTTCATTCATTCATTATACATGCCCAAACCATCGCAAAGTGCTTTTCTTTATCGTACTCAAAACACCAGCCTTAAGTTTACATTCATACAGATGAATAATTATTTATTTGTCAAAATATATATTGAATTGTATTTATCTTTCATTGTATACAAGACGACCTGGCAGAGTTATTGTCATGTAACAATATTTTTCAATCAACCAGAAATATGTGGAAGAGACCATAAGAGAAAATCAAACTGGAAGGCTATTTGAAAAAAAAAGGTACCAACGGGAAACGAATCCGCGACCCCCAGGTCTGAAGACATTCGTCTTACTTACTAGACCACCAAGATGAATGTAGTTTGACAAAAAATTTGTACGATATTATTCAAACATGTTTTGGTCTCCATTCAATTTTTGGAACATTTTTTTTATTTTTTATCATTCATTAAAAAAAAACTTATTCTGAAAAAGTTACCTTGGACAAAACTGCTTTTTAGGTCGGTTATTTTTTAAAAATTACTAAATATGAATATCGATATTATAAATAAACGACAACCTTCATGACTCACTTGTTAAGACTGTCTTATTTTTTATAAGCAGTCAGTTTTTTTAAATTTAAAGCCTCTTATGACATATTTCTGGTTGATTGTAAGAAATTGCAACATAGCAATAAACCTGTCAGGTTGTACTATATAATAGGAAAATAAAATAAAGTTAGTCGCAATAAATTATTTTTTTAAACTTTATTTAACAGCACATTATTACGAGTATATGTGGGGAAAATATAAATTTATGTTTTAATGTATGTCAAGTCCTAATTTAATAGTTTGCCTGTAGTATCATATTTTTGATATGTAAAAAAAAGATTAATATTATTTACATTATCTAACTGTGATTTTTCGCACAGTCTTCACGAATAGAGGTAGAAAAACCTGATATTGAATAATATATTTGGTTGGTCAGTTCGCAGATAACAAAATCACACTCGGATAAATTTTATCTTCCAGACAACAAGCATATTAACAATGAAAGATGCATTAGGTGTGTGATTCATTCATTTAATGTGTCAAAACATTTTGTAAATGTAAATTACATTAAATTTATGTGCATGGTTCTTTGACACGATAGATTGTGACGAGCTATGTTGGTTTTTTTAAATATTTTTTTCATTTGTTGTGAAACGTTGCAAATTACTAAAGGCTTAATGTATTATTTTATTTTGTATTTTTATACATGTTGCATCAAATAACAAGGGACAAAATTTAATGATTCAGTCTGAATATAGCATAATGACAACAGTAACAATGTTATTCATGTTTATCTGTGAAGTTACTCAATTGTACCTACAAAGTTCAAACAAACACTTTAATGGATTAAGTTTAATTGACCGATTATAGTTGATCAACAAAAGTTGAATGAAATCTTTAGTGAGAACCTTTGTTTCAAAAGAGTTGATCCACTAAAAAGTTGATCAACTCTATTGAAACAAAGGTTCTCACTACAGATTTCATTCAACTTTTGTTGATCAACTATAATCGGTCAATTAAACTTGATCTGTGAGAACGGGCCTTAAGTCCCATAGCATAATGACAACAGTAACAATGTTATTTATGTTTATCTGTGAAGTAACTTAGTTGTACCTACAAAGTTCAAATAAACACTTTAAAGGCCCGCTCTCATGGATCAAGTTTAATTGACCGATTATAGTTGATCAACAAAAGTTGAATGAAATCTTTAGTGAGAACCTTTGTTTCAATAGAGTTGATCCACTAAAAAGTTGATCAACTCTATTGAAACAAAGGTTCTCACTACAGATTTCATTCAACTTTTGTTGATCAACTATAATCGGTCAATTAAACTTGATCTGTGAGAACGGGCCTTAAGTCCCATAGCATAATGACAACAGTAACAATGTTATTTATGTTTATCAGTGAAGTAACTTAGTTGTACCTACAAAGTTCAAATAAACACTTTAAAGGCCCGCTCTCATGGATCAAGTTTAATTGACCGATTATAGTTGATCAACAAAAGTTCAATGAAATCTGTAGTGAGAACCTTTGTTTCAATAGAGTTGATCCACTCAAAAGTTGATCAACTCTTTTGAAACAAAGGTTCTCACTACATATTTCATTCAACTTTTGTTGATCAACTATAATCGGTCAATTAAACTTGATCCGTGAGAACGGGCATTAAGTCCCGATCAACATCAAGACAACCTTACCAAGTGTACAACTTGTTTTTTTTTAAGAATTTTGATTTTAGTGAAGGTTTCAATAAAATGGATATATCTAAGTAATATTGTAATAAGACTTTATATTTGTTTAAAATACTTGAATAATTTAGTTTAGTATGGTAATTCTGACGACAGTCTCCTTTGTGGAAAGCCACATCACACTCCTTACCGAATCTTACTTTTCTTGTGTTTAGCACATAAGTTGTAAGTTGTGCAGGGTTATCTTTTTTTATCTGTTGATAGAACACATATCAACACACGTTGAGACATATTCTTTCAGAAACTGTTTGAAGAATCCTGCAAAATCCTTATATAATTTGAACCCGGAGGATGTAGTCGGTCTCCAGAATTATGTGTCAAAATCTTTAAGATCTGACAATTCCCTGCGCATTGATAACACACCAACAAAATCTCCATCCATTAATATGTTCCTTCATTATCTTGGGTATTATCCGTGTTAGAAATATCGTACAAATGTTAAATTATTGATGAAAATGTTTGCTACATACCAGTAATATGTCATTTTTTAGAAGAGGTATCAATCACGTGAAAATACGGGATCAGTATAAAACAAATCTAGTTTATCACGTTAAAACACGGGATCGAGAGTATTAAAGAGTTTAATCCTTAATTTATCTGCCGAGGTATGGTATATGTTGACATCAAAAAATTAATTCAACAAAGTCATTCCGTGGTATGAAATAAACTTGTAAATTACTAAAATTTATATTCTTCTCAGAGTATCGTCTCCTATCAGAGATTAGGCACCATCGTGGCAATCCTTGTCTTGTTCACTGCAGCCTGGAACAATTCAGTTAAATTGCACGCAAACCATTCCCGCAACTTCTTCAGCCAGGATATACGGCATCTTTATCTGCATCATTTGCCATTTATTTTTCCCTGAATGGTAAATTGTGTTATAATGTATCTTATGTTATATCTCATTATGTGACCGAGATACTGCAGACTTCGCATTTTTAGTAGTTGTCGGTCCGTATAAATACGAGCAAGCATTTCCACATTTGTAACACGATCTGTCCAGGGAATATTTTTCGCTTGCGGAGATTGTTTATTGATAAACGCTCAAACAGAGATTATTTATTGGTTTTCTCAGTTCACCGCTCTTCTTTTTTTACGTCGTCCTTTACTGTACGTGCAGTGAGACTCTGGAACCAGTTGCAAACCAATGTTAGACTCGCTCCGTCATTGGCATGCTTTAAGAAGCGACTGAAAAACTTTTTTTTTAGTCTGTAATATACCTTGTTTCATTCCTGATTTTTCTTTCCTCTCCACCAATCCCTTCTTTTCCCTTAATTGATCATATCTCACTTTTATTATGTATGTTCATAAATTTCGCCAAGATGAATCTTGATTTGGATATTTTTTGCGACCATGTAACTTTTTTTTTTTTACTTTTGTCTGGTTGGTTGGAAGAGACTCCTGAAGAGTAGCCCGCCAGATTGTTCAATAAATAAATGTTGTGGACCCCCATCTCAAAAGCCTCGATTCTACGTGATATTTCTATGTTCAGTGTACAATACATATTGTAAAGTTTAATAACATATGCAAGTACATTAATTAATTTATATGACATATTAAAAAATGTCTGAAATTGAAACCAATTACGGTCATCACGGTAACCATTAAAACTTGCAGAATATAATATAAATATAAACATCAAAATACGACACTGTCGACCGAAATATTGTAGTTTTTCATGGTTTATTTAAGTCCTTCGATTTTCTTAATTTTTTTATTTAGATCGCTGGGCAATTAGACGTTATTATGCTTTTTTACAAATTTGTATTAGACTCCCATACAAACTTGTGTATACCGAACTTCATAACGATCAATAGAACGTAAAAAAAGTTACCTTACAATCGGACTTGTCACACCGTCAGATTTCTTTTTCATCTTATGACTGACTAAAGAAAACTCGCGAAAAACTTACAGTATGTCCACAAACAAATGCATATATATTCCTTCGAACAACATTATGAATTTTATATATTATATTAAGTTTAATTTTTATTAAACTAATTAACAAAAACCTGACATACGAATTAAAAATTCTATTATTTTATTTCTACAAGTCTTAACGGTATCTACAGTGCGTTTAATAGCAAAATACCGTCATGGCCAAAATGTTTCTTGAACTATTAATGCCTGTGTTGATGTTATTTTATTGATAGATATAATGAAAATATTAGGTGTAAGGGGCTGCAACACTATATCTTAGATAATTTAAGAAAAACAGTATTTTGGGAATTAATGGAATCGCACACATTTTAATTTTTCAAATATTGCAACACTATTATTTTGATTTCGACAGATATTTTGCGCCAAAAAACATAACCTTTAATTTAGTGTTTATCAGAAGCTTATTTCAAATATTTGAGTTTTTTAATACTTTGGCGTTAAAAAAATAACATTGACGTTTTTCAAAAGTTTTGTGTTAGACTTTTGTCATGAATATCAATCCGAAGAAACGAGAAAATGTTTTTACATTAAATAAATATACTTCAATGTCACCGCGGGATATTACAAGATAATGCGATGTGAGTCACGAAGCAATAAGCAAGATCATAAAGCAGCAAACAGAGATATGAAAAAATATAGGAAAAATGTAAAAAGTTTTACAGCCAATGCAAGCTTGTATGTTGAAAATTGTGTGTGGCTGTATACTGATACGGCTATCGAATATGTTCGGGAGTTGTTACGTCACAAGCTATAGTTACATTTACCGATATGCTAGCTCATACAAGTTTTTGTACCTCACCACGCTATATATCGTGCGGTGGGTCCCTACCGTATGCCTTGCAACACGTAATATTGCGTGATCATTAGTGTCTATGTTAATGTTTGAAAATTACATTTTTAGATTAAATTTCCTCTTAATTTTGTTTAGTTTTAACACAATCTTATTGAGGTTATGCATCTCTCTAAACGCGGATAAAATGTCATTATATTATTAAAACTGGTATCTAGTTAGACAACAAAATAAATATTAATGACAAAAATAAAGTTTTATGCATTCAAATCAGCATATACAAATGATTATTTGAATTTTACCGTAATTAATCCCTTTATTTACGCGATCTTTGTTCATTATTCTTAGAAATAGAGAAACGGAAAAGAAGTCTAGCAGCACACTCTAGATGGATTATTCAAGTTATCAACATGTGTAACAATGGAAAATGTATCAATTGAGATTGATTTTGAATAAATAGACGGCAAATTGTAAGTTCAGTATTTTCTTCGTACTGAATAGTATTTTGGTGTCAACTTTGATGTATGGGAGGGAAATGTGGACGTGAAAAAAGACATAGAAGCCAACTTAACGCTGTAGAAATGCGTGCATTGAGAAGAATACAGACAGTATTTGATAGAACACGGAATGAAGTGATTAGGGAAGAATGTGTCTTTTTTTTATCCACTTTGCACGGATTTCTCCTGTTACACAAAGAGGGTCCAATTCTAGCGTTAGCTTATTCGTTAGGAAGAATATCAGCCAGGATTCTTCTCATACTGCTAGGTGGTGCCGAGAATATATCAACCGTGTCATTCAGTTGGTTCAATATCTCTATACCATGCGTGACTGAGTATTTAGCCATGATATTCGTCCTGTAAGTTGGTATCTAGAACAGAGGGTGATTCCTTGCACGGCTATATTTATTGGGTACATATAAACTTAGTGCTTCTAGAATCGCGGGACAGTTAAATCAACCTTGGAAAACCTTAAGTAGGAATATCGCAATGACTTTAAGGCTGATGTGTTGAGTAAGATGAAAAAGAGCAAGTTGAGATGGTTTGGGCATGAAAAACGAATCAAACAACAAATACTAACAAAACACATATAGATGTATAGTGCAAATGTGAGTAGAAAGCGTGTGAGAAGAAAACCAAGGAAAGTGTGGTTGGATCAAGTCAATGATATTTTGAAAGAATGAAACGTAGAAATTTTGAGAAATAATAGAAGTTGTTTGTTATGATGTATGGATGTGGAGGAGGCTAAGGATGTTTGTCGTAAAAATCTGACGGCATATCCTCTCTGCTTACCCCGACAAGGAGATGGCGTGATGCTATGTATATATGTATTACCTCTATGATATAGCATTCAATGACTCTATTTTCTTCGTTTCCTTTGAACCAATAACTCGCGTTGACGGAGGGATCACTGTGATTCTATATAAGAATGACATCATTCGAAGTCTTAAGATAATCAAATATTTTCCCTAACTACGTCGAGTTCAATTAAAACTGAAACGGCATTCTTGATACACAAATTAAATTTTTGCCCTTACTATTTAATTTTACATCTTTAGTTTAGTATCATTTGTCAACTGTTACTGTTTACGAATATACCCAGCGATTTTTCCTTCCGCGTTCTAAACTCAAACGTTGCACCATAGAGTACAATGACATTGTACCATAAAGTGCAGCGCGAGGCCCAAGGACGAGTCATCATTAAGTACTATTTACAATTCGACACACTTACTTGAACAATATGGCTTTTAGTATGTCAGTGTTTATAGGTTAAGTTAATTCGAAATTTCTGCAAGTTATACTTTCACAGATAACGGATAAGAATTAAAATATATAATAATATTATACTTACTTATCATATATACAATGTTTCAATTGTTCAGTAATTTAATAAGATACGTGACAAGAATGAAATAATGTTTTACTAATGTTTTTTTTTAATATATAAGACCACTTATTTTTTCTAAACAGAGTTATTTCAAAAGTCAAGGATGAGTCTTCCAAAGACTGTAGCTGATTAAACTTGCCAGTCTTCTAGGATTTAGAATCTGCTTGCCAACAAACTAGGTTTCAATATGTCATAAATATGTGCTTGCAACAATTTGTATACAATAAAACAATACATGCGCATTTGTCATTCATCCTCAGTATTGACTGACAATTTTGTATTAAATTACAGTTTCGTTGTATAAAGTACAACGTGATATGATAATCTCTTCCGACCAAACAGAAAAATGTTAGAGAAGCCTTAAATGAAAACTAGACAACAGCCCTTTTTAGAATAAATTGGGTTCCAACGGGAATCGAACCGGTAACGTCCTGGTTGGTAAACAGGCGTCTTACCAATGAATTCACGAAGATTGTCATTCTCAATTAAGAATATAATTAAATAAATAAAAATCATTTAAAAAATCTATACCCATTATAGTTATTTTGAGATTTTTTTAAGAAACGTTAGTTTCTTACTCAAGTATTAATTAACAGAAGGTATAGTTTTTTTGCATAAACACATCTAAATGGCGTTTGGTTTGTCTGACACTTTAATGATAAAATGTTTCCTTTAACAATAATAAACAAAATACAGTTAACTTGAAAACATTTACAAAATCCACCATTTTAGTAAAATATTTATACGTTTAAAGATTTATGCATTTCAATTTCGTATACATTTGCACCAAAGCAACATTAATTTAGGAATGCTGGTAATAAAAAGCTCTGTTGGTATAAAAAAAGCTTTACATTTTATTGCAAAGTTTTTTTTTCTTAAAATACCATCACTTGAAATCGAGTTATTTTAGCAGTCGATTCACATTATTTAACAGCTTGTGGTCCTAACACGCAATGTGTCCTCTTCAGTCAGGTCACAGAAGTATAAGTTTAATTGCGATTGGTCTCACTACAAAAATATTTAAATACCAACTTTTGACCAGCATGAAGCTTTTTTTTGTGTTACCGGGAATCGAACTACAGCGTCGGTTTATGATTACTTTCAAAAGCACAAATTCTATCATAATGACAATTTTTTTTATTTAACTTCTTCAGATATAACTTAATTAATAAAAGTTTCTTTAAAGTACAATCTAACAAATAAGTCACAGCAACTCAATTAAGTGATGTGTTGAGTGAGATGAAGAAGAGCACTCTGAGATAGCATTGCGTGTTAGCACCCATTCATACATCTAACAAATTAGTTACAGCAACTCAATTAAGTGATGTGTTGAGTGAGATGAAGAAGAGCACTCTGAGATAGCATTGCGTGTTAGCACCCATTCATACATCTTACAAATTAGTTACAGCAACTCAATTAAGTGATGTGTTGAGTGAGATGAAGAAGAGCACTCTGAGATAGCATTGCGTGTTAGCACCCATTCATACATCTTACAAATTAGTTACAGCAACTCAATTAAGTGATGTGTTGAGTGAGATGAAGAAGAGCACTCTGAGATAGCATTGCGTGTTAGCACCCATTCATACATCTAACAAATTAGTTACAGCAACTCAATTAAGTGATGTGTTGAGTGAGATGAAGAAAAGCACTCTGAGATAGGTTACAAATACAGATACAAATACATCGTGCAAATATGAGTGGATGGCGCGATAGAGGAAGATCAAGGAAAGTATGGCTGTATCGAGTGAATGATATTTTGAAAGAAGGAAATGAAAAAAGCCAGAGTTCTTGTAAGAGTTGTATGAGAAGGTTTATGAATTTAGAAGAGTCGAAGAATGTGCATGTCGAGATAAGAAAGTCAGGCGCTCTTTCCTCTCTGCCCATCCTCTTAGGGAGGCGTGATGTTATGTATCTATATTTATCCCTAGTCAGATAAAGACTGTGGCCTTAGTTGACTGGGGTGCACGCAAATAGGCAACAAACTCAGCATCACGAAAGAGGAAGCACTTTGAGTTTATCATTTTTCATAACTAAGGCCGAGGCCACACCAAAATGCTTCGTTAGGTGCTAAGCTAGATTTTATGTGACTCATATACTAGATGACTTCATGCATGGCCACACCAAAGTGCTACGCACAAATTCACGTGACAGTTGGGAGCGGTTGAATCAACACACGATGTCACTCTCAAAACTAACCAATTTCATTATAACTTACCATCTTTATTTACTTTCTGTGCAACTTAATTCCAAAGTGATTTTATTACAGGTACATTTTTCTATAATTTGCTCGATGGGTTCCACAAAGGCTCCCTTTTATACACAGCTGTCATTAAAACTTCCGCCATATTATAAATTAACCAACACATCTGTTCACTAGGAGATTCACTCGATGACTAATCGTCATGCAGCGTGGCGCGAACCGTGCAGTGTGGTCACTGTGATAGTGTGCGGTACGTTGGTTCGCTAGGATATGTCGCCTAACTCGCAACATACGAGTAGCTCTAAGCATGAAGCGAGGCTCCTTCCTGTGTGGCCGAGGCCTAAGTGATGTCGTTTTCTTAATAAATAAAGAATATTTGATTTTTGTAATGTAGATAGCGCTGAATAGAGAATTTTTTTGTCTCTCATAACAAAGTGGGTGGTAGTTGATCGAACTAAACTGAACTAACATATGCATTTAGTCACATTGAATGAAAGAATTTGACATTAATTGCCCTACTTTTTACACATTCAAAGTTGTGCTAATCGAAAAACGATGTGTGGGTGGGTATCCACTATTTTATAGTTAGTTCTAATTTTTGTTCTGGAACAGAAGCAATTGGAAGTGTGTGGGATCGTTATAGAAAAAATCATTGGAACACACACGCACTAAGCACGCAACTTCAATTCCACCTAAACGGATTTATTTGTTAATAAACAAAATATGCGATTTTGGGGGACAGAAAATCCAAGAATAGTCCACCAACGTAGTCTGCACCCCGTAAAAGTAACGGCTTGGTATAGTATAAATGCGGAAAGAGTTCTTGGACCTTATTTCTTTGAAGATTAGGCAGAAAACCCACTAACCGTCAATGGCAAAAGGTATCGAGAAATGCTAGAGAATTTCGTGCGTCCTGCAGTCGAGGACACATCAGAGGTACAATATGGTGGCAGCAAGATGGTGCTATTGCTCATACAGCTCGCCCGACAATTGAACTCTTAAGACGATTTTTTAGAAGAAGGACAATTTCGCGAAACTCTGAAATCAAGTGGCCGTCACGCTCCCCTGACTTAACTGCTCCAGACTTCTTTCTATGGGAGTATTTGAAAGATAGAGTATACCGTAACAATCCTCGAACCATTCAGCAAGTGAAGGCCAACATCCGTGAAGAAATTGAAAAACTAAGCCAAGAAACATTACGACAGGTGATGGTTCACGCATTTAGAAAGAGCGCGTCAGTATGAAAAGCAAAATGGTGATTATTTAAATGATGTAATTTTCAAAACTAAATAAAAATTATTTTCAAGAAGTGTGTTTTCTGTTTATAAAAGAATAAATGTGAATTATTAAGGAACGAAAAAGTAATTTCTTTTTAAAATAGAGAAGTGACTTTTGGGTCACCTGTATAAGGTATTTCGGAGTGTTGTACTACGTGATTTGACTTATGATGCTGGCTTTTCGAAAATGTTACAGTGTTCGTCTTCAGAGCTTGTTTGTAGCCAACTTCATCACTAGTATGTATGTGTCTACCATGATGTATGAAAGTGAAGCGTGGATTTGGAAAAATAAGAATAAAGCAAAATTAATGCTGTGAAGATGCTTGCAGTAAGATAAGTTCATAGTGTTAATGCGTAATACATGGCAACACGGAATGATGACATCAGAAATGAATGTTTTACATAAGATGAAGAAATGAACGGTAAAATAGTTTCGACATTTTAGAAAGAATGGATGACGAAAGAATGACTAAGCGAGTATACAAGTCAGAAGTGCAAGGAGTGCATGCAATAGGTAGACCTTGGATATATCAAGTGAATCAGATTTAAAAAAAAGTAAAGTGAGAGGTTTAAATATTGGAAAATTTCACATGAGATGTATGAATATAAAGGAGATGAAAATTGGGTTTTTGGATAGAAAAGTATGTACAGTACTCGTCGGTAAGTAATACACATCGGACTTAAGAAAGAGACTGTTGGTTTGTAGAGCGTCGTCTCTGTCATTCATACACGTGTTCCGTCGCGATTTGTCAGTCGCATCGTGCGACAGAGACGACGCTCTAAAATCGACAGTCTCTTTCTTAAGCCCGATGTGTATTACTTACCGCCGGGTACAGATATGATCCCCTGTCTACTCCGCAAGGGACTCTTCGTATTAATATATCTATACGAGTATATTATGTGTGTATGTATTATTATGCGCATTACCCATGTGACCCAGGGGTCTGGGTCTACCCACGCTCGGACGCTACTGTAGCTGACAGGTGTATTTTTTTCTTTTTTGAAAGGTTGTGATTTGTTAGATTTGTGTTTTTTAGGCAAGAAGGTTCCTGAAGCGGTGCATAATATTCTATTCAATTTACAGTCTTAATGCATCAGCCATATTGTTATTGCGTGATATTTCATGAAAGGATTATCTTTATTGTTTTGGTTAATGTTCGTATACTCGAGTAAAATTTCAATTGGATAAATATTATCATTGTTTTAATATTTCAAGTAGAATCAAAACCAAGTGGTTTAATTAATTATTCATAACATAACAAGAATTCGTGATACAATTTCAGATAACATTTTATCTACCTCAAAGTGTAGATATATAAGTGGCGTGTACAGCTTTAGGAAGCACTTGAAGACAACCATTTTTGTGGAGTCCTATCAAAATGTATGATTATACATTAATACTACACATATGAACTACACTCCACCTAAAGCCAAATGTATTATCACATATAGAAAAATCTACAAAGGTCAATTTACAGTTCCATTAATATATTTTTTGCGGTTTTGTTACCAAATATGTTTTTCTAATCATGTGCAGATGGAGGAAGATCCTAATCTTTTGACCGCAGCCCCCACCTTCCTATCATTATACTCATTTTGTTTGTTTTTTATGATATTTTAATGTCAAGTGGGTTTGAATTCCGAATTTGAGTTCCCTTGAAGAGAGTCTGTTCTCTAAATAGCACTATATAAATGTATATTATTATTGTTATTTTAATCCATTCCATAGTTGCCAAAATTTGTCAATCAGTACATCAAAGGATCGGATCCTTTGGATTAATGAGATATAATAATTCCCCGCGAGTGGTGTTCCGTTGATACCCAGATTTGCAATTATGCTTGTTTTATACCTTTCTGGTTGGTCGGAAGAGATTGTCAAATGGTAATTAACCAGACAGATTGTATTGCATACAACGAAAGTATAAAACAATACAACAATAAACTGTTAAAAGAAATGATTATACTCGGAGAAGGCGACGAAATGACAAGCAGATACGTGTAAAACAAAAGTGGACGAGCCAAGTCAGTCACGACTAACGCTGATGAAGGCCTCTGCAGCATGAAAACATGGTTTATTAATGAAGAGGCAACACTGCTGGCCTGCAGTTTGCAATTTAAATACAAGTGCATTTAACAGTAAGTGCGGCTGAATCATTCAGTAACGGAAAGATGGATGTAAACATGTCGCATCATGTAGGGTTTTGAGAGTTTATTTTTTGTGTTATTGGTACAATTTGTTAACGTCTCGAAAGTACTGCAATTCCCATATTCGGAGCAAGACTGATGAAATATAAACTAAAACGTCATATGAATTTTTGATTTGTTTAGTCCAACGTTGTTTATTCAACTTTATATAACGGTATAACCCTACAGGTTTTCACCTAATCAGCAGGGGAACGCAAATGAGGCTGAATTTTGTTCAAACTGGTACCGTCATGCACGCTTCTAACGTGGAAAATTCGGGTTGGAGATTGTGGTGGAAGGAGACAATTTCGGCAAGCAGCGGTGAGATCTTGGGAATATACTCGTATGTGATTGCTAGATGTTCATCCCAATACACTGACTTGGATATTTCTAGGACGTCTAATCTGTCCAATTTATTTCCGTTTCTACTGATATGGAAGAATTCGACATCACCTATAGAAAATGTGTGATTTTCACGGTGACATTGACTAACCATTTCAGAATAAATTAGAGGATTCGTTAAGGCGGATCTATGTTCACGATGTCTCTTTTCAAAAGATCTTCCTGTCTTTCCTACATAGAAATTATTGCAGTCAGCAAATAAAAGTTTTAACTATAAATAACATGTTATAACATATGAATGTAACTCTTGATAAAATATCGTTAATTTTGTGACATGGACACTGCAGATATCCACATTGAGTTGATTGAAGGCATTTGAAATGAGGATATAGTGAACATTGCTGAGAGTGCCTTAGACGGACTAAGGGCCGTATTCATGGTCTGGCCTAAATACTTATTTATTTGTTTTTATTTATTTACACATGACAAAAAATATACATAATTTGCGAAAAAACAACAAGTAATTTAATTTGGACATACGATTTTAATGGATCGGGGTTTGTTGCCTTTCATTTGTCGTGTCCCCAGTAAACTAGGTTTTTGCCTGTATCTCACTGAGGATTTTTAACTCACTGAGGATACTAATTTCTAATTTCTAACAATGAGACTAATTTCTAACAATGAGAATATCGATCCAATTGAAATTTTACTCGAGTATGCGAACATTAACCTAAACAATAAAGATCATCCTTTCATGAAATATCACGCAATAATAATATGGCTGATGCAATAAGACTAAATCTCACTGAGGGTACTAATTTCTAGCCTTAAAATTTCGTTATTTGTATTTAAAAACAGGACTTCTACGTTACTACAAACTTTAAATTGAGGTAATAAAATCACGTGAATTCTTCATTTAAGGACACAGGAATAAAGTTTTACTTTTGCGATTTTTTGCGAAATAGAGAATCTAGAAATTTGCGATACAGGCAGATTTATTAAGAGACCTGAAAGAAAATATATCATAAGAAATATGGTTTAAAAGCTAAATAAATCCAAAGTGAGATTAGCTGGAAGAAATGGAGAACCTACGTAACTACCAAAGACACCAAACTAAGATCCTGGATAACGAGAAAGAAAAAATACTTTGGAACTTTAACAAACTGAATAGCACATGGTTTAAGATATTGCATTTTTGAAACGTTGTTGATAATTGAAGTATTGAAGACAAAAGTCAGTGTGTGGCTGACTGTTGGAGGATGTTGCGGAAAATGGACGTACATTGTTCTTAGCACGGCCGAATTGTTTCGGTGTGTAAGGGCATGCTTTCGAAAATCCGTCCTTCCGTTCCTTGTTAACTTCAGTGAACTGCGTCAGATTTAGCTTTAAGTGCAAATCACTCGCTGTTTTGCATTCTTTTTTTTCCGCACTATCATTGTTTTGAAACGAGCAATTAAATTGCTTGGTTCGTCTAAGTTCTAATTTATAATGATAAACCGATAAATGTTAGTCATAAATATTCGCATATTAATGCGCTTTTTCTTCAAGTCCCTTAATGGGATGACTCCATTGTATATTTCGAATATTTATCTAAGACAGGTTTCTTCGGAGAGAAGTAGAATTTAAAGGTCGGATTCTTGTTAATTGGATAAATTGATTGTTCCAAATAAATAAATAAATATAGGTTTATTGACAGTAACATAGTATGTACATAATATTGTTGATATGTGGGTACATTTCATGTTCACAATACTCTGTGCCACAATGCTCTGAATGTATTTAGTAGTGTTGTTACAAGTTTGTCTTGCCCTATATAAGAGCTGACAATGTGTCATTTGATCACCCGCATTAAATAAACTTAAATATATTTAAATAACACTTCAAAAACATATAAATTGCATAGAATACATTAAAGACAGAAGTTATCAAAAGGTCTGGTCTCATCTAATAACATCCCCTCGGCCAAGATACACGCCACCAATATAGGGCGAGCCCAGCCACGGGGACACCAGATGTTTTTCAGCCCACACAAATCGATCGAAAGAGCTTTAACAGTTGCTAGTTCTGCGGGAGTGTCTGCTTATTAGTGTTAAAAATATGGATAAAGAGTGCAGTTTTAGGTAATAATTGAAACAACCCGTTTTGAGAACACTTATTAAAATTTATGACTGTATGTAATAAAAGGACGATTTATACAGCGCCATTTAGACAGCAAACTGTTCGCTTTATTATTATTATTATTTCATTAATTCCTTTTATGTTGTTTTTTCTCCAAAAGCCGGATTCTTCATAATGGTACACATATACCATTAAACCATATTCCTCTTGGGGTATGTAGAGAAGACAATTATCTACGTCTTACTATCGATGCATACAATATACTATCAATACTATCGCCTCATCCAAATTCATACATCTCTTCATATATGCTGTCCTGTTTCTCTTCTATAAATTTATCCAATTATCTCCTTCAACTCTTTCATCGGTTGATCCCTTCATCGTTCTCAATTCAATCAAATATATTTGTTTCGTAAATTTAAATTTTTCGCTACTCATTCTCTCAATGTGGCCAAACAATCTTAAGATTTTTTTCTTTATTCTACTTATAACACCCCTCTCTTATAAACAGTTATCCTTTTGTGGGAACCACGGTCGTCGCTGAATATTGTCAACACATACGGTCAACGACCGACGAAACGACCTTTGGATACCCCGACGAATTATATTTTACAGTCCGAAGGTCACATACCAAAATATTGACGCGGCCGGACATCGCGCTGCATTCCATAGTAGAAAGAGAACGCATCACGCTGTCTCGCCGGTTCCGTAAACAAATTGTTTACCTACAATACTATTTACGATACCTACAATACTTCAATTGACCATTTCTGCACGCACAGAAGCGAGATAAAAATATATCGCGGGCGCACTTCCGCGCCCATTCTGAAATGTTATAAATACCCACATACTGATAAATGAAACATTCATTCACTCTCTCCTTCCGCATTGCGATTTAACGTATTTTATTTATTTACCAACAACTACTATCATCATCTCTTCCAATAAGAAGCATTCCGCTAAACTTTATTTAATCATTTCTCACTCTGTAAACATTGCAATGCCAGGTATTCTACGCAAGGTGCACATTTATATCGTATTAACTCTGCTCTTATTAGTACCTTTCAAAGTCCAGATTTCACTTCCATAAATATATCTGGTTGGTTGGAAGAGATTGCCGCCTGACAATAAGCCCGCTAGATTGTATTTGCAATAAAAGTGTTCATAAATAAAAATAAAAAATATACAAATTCATAAATGTGATCTGAATCATTAACAACTGTGCTTTCGTAGGATAATCAATCTACTAATACTCCACAACAGCATTTTAGAACAAACTTTTATGTATGTCAGTGAAACGTGGACCTAGTAAAAAACTGAAAAGAGCCGATAAATGCTGTAAAAAAGCGTGCACTTAGAAGAATAAGGTGACAATGCATGACAGAACACGGAATGAAGTGAGTAGGGATGAATGTGAACTTAAGGCTGATATGTTAAGTAAGATGAAGAAGACCACTCTGAGATGGTTTGGGTATGTAGAACGAATGAATGAAGAAAGACTAACAATACAAATATATACCATAGTGCAAATAAGAGTGAAAGTCATGGTAAATCAAGACCAAGAAATGTATGGTTGGGAATTATATTTTGAAAGAAGGAAATGTAAGAAAGGTGGGTCAAGATAGGAAAGTCTAGCACTCTGTCCTCACTGCCTACCCCGACAAGAATTGGCGTGATGTTACGTATGTGTGTATGTAGTATACAAAAGTTAAGTTTGTGTATTTATACTAGAATTTTCAAACAGGAAAACACTTGTACCTTTATATATGGTATATACTCGTATCGAAATGTTTACGAGTAATATGGATGTGCATCCAATTAAAAATAAATCACGATAACTCCTAAACGCCTCAACCAAGTATGATAACGGTAAGCAAGGTTTTCAATGTTCAATATTGGTAGACACATACCATCAAACCGTTTCGCTGTCGTTGTAGGCAGAGATAACAGAATGTCCGACTTTTCGATCTCGATATATTTAGCCTTCTCCACATCCATGCACCTTCTTATACAGCTCCGTCAATATCTTGGATTAACCTTTTTTTTGTTTTAATAATTTACTTGGTCTAGCCATACTTTCCTCGGTCTTTCTCTATCATACAACCAACCCACATTTTCACTGTAATTGTTTTATAAATTTTACTAAACTCATTCGTTCTACATGTTCAAACCATTAAAGTGAGTTTTTCTTGATATATCAGTCTTAAGTTCAGACTCATTTTTATTTACTTCTTACCATATTCTATCATGTAACCTAATTGGTAAGACGCCTATCTTCCATAGGTTGCAGGTTAGATTTGCGCTGGTAACTAATTTCAGTGTATTTTTCACTTAAGACCTCTTTAATAATTCTGATTGGTTCGAAGATATTGCTACATGGTAATAAGCCCTTCACGTTATACTGTATACTATACATGCAATTCTGCAGCAGTTTTCTTCAAATGGTAACAGAATAACAATGCTATCCGCAAATCGTAGTTTTCAGGCACAAAAACAGACATGTGCAACGCTATGAAAACATATGTAGTTGTATTAAACTTGTATTGTGAGTTCAAAGTCTTTGACAAATGTAAACACAAGAAAAATGTGCCAATGACGCGGTTTGACAGTTACTACATTGACAACTAGAGCCATCTATTAGCAAATTCCGGTTTCATATTTACATACCTGATATACTAACATATAATGACATATGGCCCAAGTGCAGCCCGCACTAATCCCCACGTAAAATATTTGGCCCTCTTACAACAAAAGGTTGCCGACCCAAGTGTTATACTATAGATTGTCACTACAAGAATTATTTTTAATTCATACGTTTCCCAGCATTTTTAGACGAAGCATTATTATGTATTATATTTGGTAACAAACTACTTAAGTATTTTTATGATAAAATGTTTTAAATATAACATATATGATTAGAACTTATCAAAATCCCTTAAACGTTTCACGTTCGTAAAATTTTTATTATTTTTTTTTTATAATATATTTTTCGAAACACTCATTCGATATAATTAGTAAAAATTAAGGAGAATGTTTTATTTTCATGTCCTGTATTTAATTTTATAGCTATCGAATCAGAGGCAATGTTTTTTTGCATCGTCCGTACATTGAACTTGGAAAAGAATCCGGAATTAAGCAGAAAAGATACAACGAAAATTCGTTAGTTTTACCTTTAAAATTAATGTCATCGGTTGACTTTGATTTACGAGTATTTACGGGATAAATACAGGCGGTAGAAATTTAGCGAAAAAAACACAAAAGTATGGCAACATTAGGAAATAATATTGAATTCAAAATCATTTAAATAAAATTCGATTAAATACATTACAAATTACGTTACTTTTTTCATAAAATTTCGATCGATGATTTTCGCGATATTTTTGATAAGACAACCTTAATTTCTAACCGGAGGTTGCGGGATCGATTCCCATTAAAATATATTTCTTTAAAAAAGAGTATCAGTAAAGTTTTAAGTTAAGAAACTTTTAGTTCTGGTTGGTTGTAAGTGATTGCCACATAATATTAATGCTGAGAGGTTATGTAATGATAGTTAGATGATAATTTATATTTATATATAGTTAATAGCATATTTATATTAAAACCAACGTCTCAAAGCAACGGAAATGAAGGTGTAAAGTGTACACACAACTATCACGCCATCTCCATGTCGGGATAAGCAGAGAGGAAAGAGTGTCAGGCTTAAGTTCACTTTCGTATTATTAACATATTTCATTGCACGCATTTCTACAGCATTGATTCTGCAATTCCTTTAAGTTTTTTCAATACCCAAGTTTCACTTCCATATTTCAAAATCATGCACAATATCTAAAACTACTGTAGTGGGCTATCATCTTAACAGATTTTGACACTAGCCAATCACAGTATATATGCCATTCGATATCCCTCTTAACTTTTCCATCGTATGAAAAAATACTATCCAAATAGGAGAATTCCTCAACTCGCTCCAATATTTCATTGTTCACCCATGTATCACAGTTATTTTTCCTTTCACACTTTTCTATCACCATGACTTTCGATTTCACATCATTCACTTTAAGATCTTTTTCAAAATAAATCAATCTACATGCATTCCCATTCGACATTTGTATACCACTCATGAACCTCTGTAGTTCTTTCACACATAAATCTACACATACGTAAATATCAAACAACCAGGGTGACATTACGCATCCTTGATTTACCCCTTTTAAAATATTAAACCACCAAGTCAAAGCATCGTTCACTGTAAATATCACCAAAATAAGAAAATTATGCGACATCGAAACCGTTGAAAGAAAACTTTTCTTGCGCAAATATGCGGGAAAATTTATGATTCAATGTTCCACTGAATCGTATTCAGAATAATCCCTCACTCGATCACCAGACAAACCACACAAAATATAGGACAACAGACAGTTGACATGTCAGGAACAATAGAATATAACAGTTCGTTGACATATGTGAAAAGGAAAGTATACTAAAACTTATTTATTTGGTTACTGAAAAACGAATGTTATAATACGAGTATAATCTATAGTATAGAATAATCGATATGTTATTCCATTGAAAGTAGTCATATTTATCCTTTTATAATGGATAACGAATATGAAATAAACGAGCAGTCAATATCATACTGACACCATCGTTAACGTACTTCAAAAAGTGAAAAACATTACATCTATTATTTCATTGTATTACACTTTTGTTGTATACAGTATTAGGTGGACTTATTGCCGTGCGACAATGTCTTCCAGCCAACCAGAAAGACGTTAGAGATGCTTTAAGTAAAAATCAGACTAGAATCCTTTTTATTTTTAATCTGGATTCCAACGGGAATCGAATCCGCAACCTCCGGGCAGGGAGATAAATGTCTTACCAACTAGGCCACGGAGGTCGTCGTCTCCCTTCAATAACATAATGTAATTCTCCTGGTTTCCTTCTTCCTATTTTCCAATTTCCCTTTCCTTCCTCTCGACAAGCAATGAATGACCTTGCTAAAATTGTCTTTGTTTTTTTTTTCTTATTGTGTAGTTTTTTTTTTCTATATATCAATAGTTCAGTTCTTTCCCACCACCACAACGCGCGCTATTATGGGGGTCAAAATAAGTCACATCCAGCGCGATTAATATACTAATTTTGATTAAAGATATATATTCATCTCTTCCTATACCCATGACTTTACGGTCATATTTATTTTGTCAAAAAATGGAGTAAACAACAGTTTGTTCCGATCATCTCCCTTCGGTGTGTTATCGGATCAAGTACAGTGGTGTGGTCGGTAAGTTTGCTGGTATACAACGGCTCACGCACTTAAAAAACAAATTCCTTTGATTTCCAACTGAATTGACGTTGGAATGGCGAGAGGATCCTCGACTATGAGACCCAGCAACGACGATAAACCAATTGTATTGTTGGTGGGAAGAGATTACCACTTTGTAATAAAATCACAATATTGTATACTGTTAGATTTAAATAAATAAATATGGTATCCTTTTTCGAATATGAAATTACTACATAACGTTAATTACAAGTTTTCTTATCTTAATGGTTATAATTTTCAACACGACATTATTTTAACGGACATATTTGAAGCTATCGAGATATAATTACATGAATCATTTTAAATAAGCCTTGAGGACTTTTGAATGAAGTACGTAACAAAATATCCGCTTTGTTGATCATCGGAATCATATATTAAAATAAACAAAATAATTCAACTATCAACACACATATATTCTTATCACCACGCCAGTTCCTTGTCGGAGTAGGCAGAGAGTACAGAACGCCAGATTTTGCTATTGCAACACACATCTTTCGCCTCTTCTACATTCATAGACTTACTCATGCTAAATCCCACAATTCATCTGACTTTTAACATTTACTTCTTTCAAAATATAATTCACTTGATCCAACCATACTTCCTTGATTATCCTGTTCAATATCATTCACTCAAGTTTCCACTGTGGATTTGTTTTTTGTTAATTCATTTGTTCTATATTTTTAAACTATCTCAAAGTATCCTTTTTTCATCTTATATAATAATATATTTACTTTAAACTCACAAACCATTTCTTATCCAGTAAATTCCTTCCTTCTCAATCTTCGCATTTTTACAGTATTTATTCGAATCCTTTCAGTAGTTACCACGTCCACGTTTTACATCCATACATTCAAATTGGTATCTAAATAGTAAAATGAATTATGACAAAAATCTTTCATATAAATAATTGTATAATACAAATAACTCAAATGTCTACCGAATGGAGGTCTAACTGAAATGTGAATCACTGAAATAAAAAAAAACAATTTCATGAAAAACCGTCACTAATCTTAAGTTGATAATTTCATTCAGCGTTTTTGTTAATGTATCAATAAAAATAGTTATCTACTTATTTTTATTTACTTAACAGCCGACATAGAATGCAATATTAATGAAAATTTAAACATATTTCTATTAAACATAGTTTTAATTATTAATTTGCATATTTTCCCAAAAGAGCATATTTTTTGTCACCCATAGAAAAATATTATTTTTCGATTATTATAATATGTATGTACGAATACTAACAAAAAAACACAGTTATATACAATACAAAAAATAAAATATTTACATTAATACTCGTTCTCTTCTGTTTTTTTTTTACATTATTTTTGTTTGAGATAAGAAAAAAAATATATTCAGTCAAATATTTATCAGTATTTTTTTTATGTATGAAAGGAAATTAAATACTATATTTAATAATGTTATAACCATCCCTTTTTTTACACAAAATTTATATTTGACTCCAGGTATAAATAAGTTACCTATAATTAATTTAATCTTAAAATATGTTTTTTTATAATAAATTTAAAATCTTACCTTACAAAATGAGGTTGTATATAATTTTCAAACTTTCTTAATTTTCAAAAGTTCAAAGCACTTTCACTTTAAACTCAAAAGCTCACACAATAAAAATAACACCTATTTTTTTTTTATATAAAAAAAGGAATTTGGCACGACCGTTAAAATAAAAAATCAACAGCCAAAATCAAAGTATATCATAAAAATAAAAATAATTCGATCGATCGCATTTTTTTTTTCAAATATCGAACAATATTCAATTCTCTATTTAACACCTAACGAAGAAGCGGCGCGAAGCGGAGCGTTCCTTTTTTGAATGCAAAAGAAAAGCTCTTTTTTCCAGTTTTCCCGCGCACCGCTGTCCTTGTTGCGCCGAAGGTCGCGGCCAATGTTATTGTGATGCTTCGCCACTGAGCGGGCGGTACTTATAGCCTCTTCGTATAGGGTTAACTCGCCGGTACATACCTTCCATGTAACATCTTGAAATGTGCGCCACAGTCTTATCTCAGGTTGACCCATTGGCATCCTGAATCTGTGCATTTTACTAAAAATACAACATAAGTCATTTTAATTGTCTTATCATTTATAAAACTCAATACGGATTTTTCCCTAATAGGTCGTTCAATCAGGACATCATTTTTTACGTCAATATTTTTATGATAAATGAAAAAATAAAAAATAAGGTAAAACAATCAACGGCTTGTTATCATTTCAAATCAAGTTTTTGATTTTGACTAATTTATTATTGTTTTCAATATAGTTTCATATATGATAAGTTAACATTGAGAAAAGTCAGTGATTTTTATAAAATTTTATTTATTTATTAACAAAACGAAACAACTCTTACAGAATAAAAAAAAACGAGAATAAAATTTTTGTTTGATTATGTCAAGCAAAATTTATAATTATTATAGTACACCATTTCACTTAATCGAATTTACTATGGACGAGCGAAACGAAGTTCGTCTATATCCTCATTAAAATCTATATTTGCTTTATATTTGTGACCATATTTCTACAATAATCCAGTACGTAAAAGAATGACAAAAATAATACGAACAATTATATTTCTAATCAACAGACATAGTTAATTGGCGTTTCAAACCTACATTTCAATAAGAAAAAATACTTCATTCAATGGAACGGTCGGCCATTTATTTAAACATCCTTTTAATATTTTACATTTATTTCAATGAAAGTTTCAACAATACATAGAACTAGTAAAAATTCATTAAGTTTTTTTATAAAGTTAATAATTATTTATCTAAAAATTAAATAAATATGTTCCAGTATTCTACTTTTTTGTATTATATGTCTTAAACTTCTTAAAATTTCTGTTTTTCAGGACTCTTAATACCAAAATTTTATCAATAAAACACTTTTAAAATTTGAACATTTGGAAATTGTCTCACTTCCAAAACAATTAAATCAAAACCCGTTTTTTATCTACTTTCTTACTATATTTATAAATTGAGAATGTTTGTTTTTTTTTAAATATGTTAAAAAATATTTTTGAGATCTCGATAAAAATAAATATTTATTCGCTTCGTAGGAATAATGTTATTGATGCCACTAGAAATGAAAGGATAAAGGATGCAATGAGAAAATGGGTTAAGTACATATCTATCTTCGCAACACTTACCCGCCATAAGATGTATGACCGCGAGATTCAATAAAGCAGATCGATTCTTGAATATAAACCATTAAAAGGTTCGAAGCATTCACTGCATCGTACTTTAAGTGGAATAAGTTACTTTTGTTCTTTTTCAACTGTCGAAAATCTTATTTCAAATTGTTAGTACTAGTTAGTACATATAATAATAAATGCAAGAAATAATCAATCCACGTTTTATTGGTTTAAAGATAATTGGAAAAATTTAATATCCCTTTTTATGGAAAAAAATGTTTATATAGTAAATTTGTTAATAAAATAAACACTTTAACGATTAGATGTTTTTGCGTTTGGATAATTGATGTATAATCATTCGATTTTGACAATAAAATGAGATAAAAATAACTATGGGTTGAATCTTTCTTGCAAATATACGCGTAAATCCAAATGAGCGATTCTAATTTGGAAAATGATGTTCGAAATTTGACTTGAATAGTTTTAAAAAATGGCGTACGTTTAAAAATAAATCTATGAATATGTTTTGACAATGTGCCGGAAGTTTGTTGGAAAATTTTAAAATAATTTTCTTACAATATCGATTTGTTCAGACGTGACAGAAAATTTTCAGTAATGACAGCGTATATATAATATATGGATGCAAATTATCCAAGGTGACAGAAAATAACGCATTGTTATGAAATATTTCAGCGATTTGTCTAACCGAGACTTTAAGGAAAATCTGTTGAAAATTGTTTTCGTTGCTGTGTTACGTTGGTTTTAATGACGACCGACGTATCTAGAGCGTTGCAGCTTTCATTCTCAATAAATAAGAAACAAAATTCAAATAAAAACATCAAACAAACGAACTTTAAAAAATTATATATTACATAACAAAAATGGAAATCAATAAAATAATTAAAAACATCAAAACGGAAAAATATTTATGTACAAAACAGAAAAGAAATGTATTGCGTAAGTAAAAAATATTAAAAGAAAATTAAAAAAAACTGCTTTTTATTTATTTAATAAATGTTTTCTAAATCACGTGCCCAATGCCCAACGTCGTGGACTTATGCTATTTCTCGAACTCGGCACACCACCTGTCTCCATTCTTCCCAGTTCTATGCCATGTTGAATACAGCATTTAAAGAGTATGTTGTAAACTCGTCATTAGATCCGTTCAACTTATAAGGCACCTTCCTCTTTCCCGCCTTCCCTCAACTGTCTCCATGATCACCAATTTCTCCAGATATTCATTTCTTTCTAGCATCATGCCCAAAGTACGTTAGGATTATTTTTCAACATGTTGTCGAAAGTCTTTCGGCAATCTATGATTCTTGGATGATAGAAGCGTTGGTGCGCCTTGCGGAGCATCCACTTCCACGACATCTCGAAGACATCTATAATTTTTCCTCTCTATAGTGCTATGGAAAATATTACAACTAGACTGACTTTTGATCTTCAGAGTATAAAACGATTAGTCCATATCTATATCAAATGAATTAAAAATCATAGTAAATTCAAAAAAGTGGCATAAAATGGTTGAACAGGAAGCTGATAACATGATAGTACTACATACTTCCATAGCAGAAACTAAATCTTTCAAATCGCTGTTCTATACTAAGAAACTGTCTGTTTCAGACTCTATATCGTCGAATTATTGATACAAATCAATTTAATTTCACTGTTTCTGAGATATTTTAATTTAAAAGTAGATCTTGAATGCCTTGTTCTTCATGGGATGAAAATGGGGATCTTCATGAATAATATGGTTTAAGCGGTCCTCATCGAAGTCCACTGGTCGTCCGGAACGCTCCATGTCTTTCAGGTCGAAATTACCGTCTTTGAAACGCAAAAACCATCGATGAGCTGTCCTTTAATTCATAGCATCTTCAACGTACACTTCGCAAATATCGCAAGCAGCTTTATTCCCTCGATTGAACGCGAACAGAAGGATGTGTCGAAAATGCTCACTTTCGTCTACTTGACATTCCATTTTGAAGGCTCGTAATCAAATAAAATAATATATGTAACGTAAAAGCAAACACAATATCTTGTAAAGCAGAACATTTTCTTTCGAATGACGTATAATCTTTACCATTTTGTTTTACTTTTGGTGCTCATTTTTAAATTGGAAAAAAACGGACAAAACTTATGTTAACACCCAATACAATATTTGAATAAATATCAACTCGGTGTTTATATGTTATATGCGAGTATTTGCATATTGAGTACTTATTGTTTATTCTTATTTATAATTAAATTTAAATCGATCTTTTTTTTTTCAATTACAATTAATTAAAAACAAAAATTATATACACGATTTTTATCTTATTTTATTTACACATGTCAAGAAATAATAACACAATATACGAAAACACATCAGACAATTTAATTTGGATACACAATTTTAATGGGTCTGGGTTTGTTGCCTTTCATTTATCGTATCCCCAGTCAACTAGGCTTTTGCCTGTATCTCACTGAATACATATAGCATGAAAAAATAAATTAACATTTCTTTCCAATATTTTATTGTATAAAACACCGTTGCATATTCTCATCAACCTGACAAACAGTGACACTCAATTACATACATATCAGTGACAAACTGACAAACAGTGACACTCAATTACGTACGTATATATCACGCGAATCAAACCCCTCAGACTTCACAGGGGTTTGATTCGCGTGATGTATAAAGTACATTTGTATGTAATTGAGTGTCACTGTTTGTCAGGTTGATGAGAATATGCAACGAGGTTTTATACAATAAAATATTGGAAAGAAATGTTAATTTATTTTTTCATGCTATATGTCTTCAGTGAGATACAGGCAAAAGCCTAGTTGACTGGGGATACGATAAATGAAAGGCAACAAAACCAGACCCATTAAAATTGTGTGTCCAAATTAAATTGTCTGATGTGTTTTCGTATATTGTGTTATTATTTCTTGACATGTGTAAATAAAATAAAATAAAAATCGTGTATATAATTTTTGTTTTTAATTAATTATAATTGGAAAAAAAGATCGATTTAAATTTAATTATAAATAAGAATAAACAATACTCAATATGCAAATACTCGTATATAACATAGTAGGTTAGTCAAAAAGTTTTGAAAGCGACATCTATGGAGCAGTAGAAAACCAAAATTTCTACGCCATTTTAATATTTCATCTTTCATAAGAACGTACTCAAAATTTCATTTCGATCTGTCAATTCATTCTTTATTTACAAGCCATTTGAAGTTGACGTGTCAGTGTATTTTTTAACAATGGAAAAATCCGAATATCGTGCAGTGATTAAATTCTTTGTTTTGGAAGGTTTATCGGCTACTGAGATCCATGCAAAGATGGTGAAAGTATTAAAGGAGTCTTCTCCTTCATTTCCAACTGTTCACCGATGGGTTTTGGAGTTTAAGCGTGGCCGTACAAGCGTTGAAGACGATCCACGCTCAGGACGTCCAAAAAGTGCATCAACACCAGAAATCATAGCGAAAATACAGGATATGGTTTTGAAAGATCATCGATCGACTGTGGATGTGATAGCTGACACCATAGGCTTCTCACATGGAACAACATGGCATATTTTGGCTGAAGTTTTGGGTTTCAAAAAACTGTGTGCACAATGGGTGCCGCATTTGCTAACAATGCAACAAAAACACGTTCGAATGCGACTTTCTGAGCAACATTTGGAGCAATTTCGAAAGGATAAAAAGGATTTTCTGCGTCGATTCATCACTATGGATGAAACTTGGGTCTACCACCATGATCCTGAATCAAAACAAGAGGCTAAGGAGTGGTGTGAACCAGGCACTTTGGCTCCGAAGTGAGTTCGTGTCCAGAAATCGGCCAAGAAGGTGTTAGCGTCAGTTTTTTGGGATGCAAAAGTAATTTTATTGGTAGATTATCTCCAAACTGGTAAGACAATCAACTCTGATTATTATTGTGACCTTTTGGACCAGTTGGATGAAAAAAATTGTGAAAAAAGACCCGGTTTGCAGAAGAAAAAAATCATTTTTCATCAAGACAATGCACCTGCTCACACAGCTCAAAAAACCATCGCGAAAATCAGTGAATTGGGTACGAATTGTTGCAGCATCCACCCTATTCGCCAGATTCAGTTCCCTCTGACTTCTGGCTGTTCTCACACTTCAAAAAATTCCTTCGTGGAAAGCATTTTTCATCAAACGAAGAGGTTATAGCCGTCGTAGAGGAGTATTTTGCAGGCCTTCCAGAAAGTCACTTCTGTGATGGGACAACAAAGTTGGAAGATCGTTGGACCAAGTGTATTGATCTTAAGGGAGACTATACTGAGCAATAAAAGTGATTTCCCCCCCAAAAAAATGTATTTTCATTTCCGCTTTCAAAACTTTTTGACTAACCAGTATAAACACCGAGTTGATATTTATTCAAATATTGTATAAGGTGCTAACATAAGTTGTGTCCGTTTTTTTTCAATTTAAAACTGAGCACCAAAAGTACAACAAACTGGTAGAGGTTATACGTCATTCGAAAGAAAATTTTCTGCTATACAAGATATTGTGTTTGCTTTTACGTTACATATATTATTTTATTTGATTACAAGCCTTCAAAATGGAATGAATGACAGGCCAAAACGTTCATCCCACAATAAACCGCACACAATCATTAAAAAAAAAAACACACTCAAGAGTTCACACAAACCATTGATACAAGTCATTCCTCCTACAAGCCCAAGTATTCAAACTCTTGTTGCAACAACAACCACACTCCGATCGACGGCCTATTTTTTCCTCTTTGCCTTTATACAATTCAGCACCCCATTGAATGTCATGGAAGCCAAATAAGCATATTGTCTTTAGGCAAAAGATGTTTTAACTCTAGGGATGGTGAACATTTGATCAGTTGCCATTGACATGTGTCTCTTTTGCAACTGCATCTTCCCTTCCTCTCGATGATAGTGCCAAAGAATGGACTTGTAATGTAAGTTGGCTATTCAATCTAAGTAATTGATTATCAATACACAAAAATATTAATTTACAATCGTATTTCAGTGCCTAAATTCATATTATCGTTCAGCATATCCGAATTGGTGATTCGACCATATTGAAGAACGTAGTTGGGAAAAATATGGTTTTCCTTTCCAGTAACCGAGCCTTTGAATTTAGAAACACTTGAATAGAAACGACAAAATCACACAGTTCCTCATTTTGGATGTTGGCAATACTACCACCCGTGAAGAAAAAACAACACTCACACGCGTACTTAGTGCATGCATGTACTGTCATAAAAATACCTATAATCAGACTAGGACCCTTTTTTTAGATACCATCGTAAAACGAACCCGTTTCCCCTAGATATAAATCAAGCGTCTTACCAACTAGGCCAAAGAGGTCAGAAATAAAAAATAAACCGAATAAATGCTTCTGAAATAAGCGCACTGTGGAAAATATGAGGCGTGACGTTGTATGGAAGAATAAGAGACTTGAATAAATTGGACGAACTTTTTTTGAAAGTGTCACTGGAAGCGTGGAAGAACGACGTTGCAGAGGAAGAGCCCTAATGATCTCGACGTGCAAGGAATGGTGGAGAGGAGTCGTCAACGACTATCATGGAAGTTACGATGCTCAGTCGTGAGCTTAACGAAAGGATTGATGGATGGACTTTAGTGAAAACTGACAAAACCAATATATCCAAACGTGACTGGGAAGCACGAAAAAAGGAACGAGAAATATATTGATGAGCTTTATAAATTTAATTTCTAAAGAAAGAATGCTAAGAAGTAAAAGGAATAAGATGCATGAAACCTATGTGGCTCAGTTGATAAAACGCATATCTACCATTATGCATTCGATTCCCATTAACACCCACAATTTCTTTATATGGGATCCAGTCAAGATTTCCTTTAAGATATTAACAACTTTCTGATTAGTTGGAAGAGACTGCCATATGGCATTGTATCAGATTGTATTGTATGCAACTTAAATGCAATACAATTATACTATATGAAAATACGTACTAATATAGAGAAGTCGAGTAAATAGTGTCGTGATAGATCGGTGTGGCGCTGTGTCCTTTCTGCCTGCCCAATAGGGAAACGGCGTGATAGTATGTTCATATTAACAAAACAAATATACAGTGCAAATGTGAGTAGAAGGCGTAGTAGAAGAAAACTAAAGAAAGTATGGTTAGATTATATGTATATGATTTTTTAAAAGAAGGAAATGTAAAGTCAGAGAGTTCGTAGGAGCTGTATGAGAAGGTATATGAATGGTTTGAAAAAGACGAAAGATGTGTGTCGCGATAGGATAATCTGGAATTCTATCTTCTCTGCCTACTCCGACAGGAAAACAATGTGATGGAATGTTTTTATAAATAATGAAACGGGAAATAAAAAAATGTTACGAAGGAATGTTTGACATAGATTTAAGGACAATAAACCAAAAAATCCAAATCAATCACATATGGATTTTGTATGCGAAAAAAAAAGATAAAAAAATTATTAATGTTCCCGAACGACTCAGGATAAGTGAATATAACAAGATATGGTAATCTATGATAGATGATGGAATATAACAAGATATGACAATCTATGATATACATGATGGAATTTATCAATTCCAAAACCATTTACACTCGAACACCCATAGTTCGCTTTACGAATCTCTGTTGGCGGAAATAAAAAAAAACTTATTTGCTTTACGGGAAAAAATCAATTAAAGGATAATTTCATTTGTTTTTATTTAATCCACCCTTAAGCGACACGCAAGACAAGACAAAAACTTCTTGAATTGACATTGACGAAATTAGTCAAAGCTTTTTCACATTTTTGAAAAGAAAATCCAAATTCTGATTGAAAAATATCTCAATTATGAGAAACGTTATAAAGTTTATCGAAAATTTTTAAATTGTATTATTTTAAACAGCTTAATGAAGAAAAGAGAAAATCAGATTTTTTTTATGAATATTTCCACCCAGTTTCTGCTTCTCAGTTGACTAATTCTGATATGGAACCATACAATGTATCTTAAAAAAGAAAAAATTATAAAAAAGGAAAAAATGTAATTTATGACAGATCAGCAAAACCAAATAAAAAGACACATTAATACAACAAAACGTCTAAATAATATGGTATTAAGTAAGTAATTACAGGAGTCAAAATTATTACAAAAATATAAAAATTTAATAATATTTACTGTTAAATACATAATACGGGGCCGTCCCTAGTCAGCTGCCCACATTTCACCATACCAATTTGACATTTATGCGAAAATAATAGCACAATACAAATTCAATACTTCCTCAGTTCTGCAATCAGCCTACTTTTAGAGCTCGATAGACTTTAAAAATATGTATATTGACTATCTCAGCTATTTAATTTCCCAAAAGATGTATTCTATGTATAAGGGAATTTTGTTGATAATTAGGCTACTAAGGACAAATTAATTGAGAATTGATGTTTTTGTGCAAAAGAAATAAATTATTTACGAGTATGTAGGTGTTTTACATACATGATCAAAAATCGTAAAGAAGTATCGATTCATTTTTTCATGATATATGTCCTCACAGGCAAAAGCCTAGTTTACTGGGGACACGACAAATGAAAGGCAAAAAACCCAAATCCATTAAAATTGTGTGTGTCCAAATTAAATTATCTGCTGTTTTTTCGCAAATTATGTATATTTTCTTGTCATGTGTAAAATAAATAAATGAATAAAAAAAAAATTCTCTTATTCAAAAGTAATAAATTCAATATTCGTTTGAGATAATTACATTAAATTTGAATAGTTTTTGAGATTTATATACTTTAATTTGTAATTTAAACTTTATAAATCTCAAAAAGTATCTCCTGTGATTATTTAAACGAGTATTTGTTATCTAACATATATGAGTCGTTTAGTATCAAAAACAGTAATCTGTCGATGTTGCGTGAATTGAGTTAAAACCCAGGAAATGTTCCTATTGTAAAACTACATAATTTTAAATGTTTACATGGTAAAAAAACAACAATAACCCTTATATTGTTGTTTTTGTTACCATGTAAATATTTTAAAATGTAAAAGGTAAAAAAACAACAATAACACTCAATTCACGCAAAATCGACAGATTACTGTTTTTGATACTAAACGACTCGTATGTAAATATTTTTTTTGTTCGAAATATTTTAGAATACATTAGACTTTTCTCAAATACTTCATGATTTGTTTCCTTCACAGAACACGTCATTCACATTGAATGTGGAAAAAAATCGATATTCAAAATTTTGACATACAGATAACTTTTCAGGAACGTACTCGTACTCGTATCTCTTCCGTAAAACGAAGTATACTCGTATGTGTGTTGAGCGTTGTTGACACGCACTGAGTGATTTGACCGAGTATAAAATTTGGCCTCTGTTTCTTTTAGTTCATTCCCTCAATTCTAGGGATCGTGATTGCCATGTTCATAAATCACACTTCTCCAACACAAGCGATATCTGGCCTTATGTAGTGCCACCTGAAATGAACGCCCTGCAGCCATTTCCACCTGGTCACTTCATCAGATGGGTGCTTGTTTTCTGCTACTTTTGCCATTGTTTTATTTTGTATTTAACTTCGGTTGTATACGGTGTAACCAGGCGGGATAATTACCATGTGACAATCTCTTCCAACCAATCAGAAATATGTTAAAGATACTTAAAACAAAAATCAAATTGAAATCCATTTTTAAAAAATGTGGTATCCGACGGAAAACGAACCAGCAACCCCCAGATTGGAAAACAGACATCTTACCAACTAACCAAGTGAGGACATACCTTTACTTTATTTATAGAAGTTCTTAATATTTGTAAAAAGATTTTCTTGAAAGAATTTATGATAGATACCTTCTAATCTTCATTATAGAGGGCTCTCCATCGCAAGGCGAACAACCTAATGACCTCCTGCTTGGGAGGCTCTGCCTCACTACTTCAATGTCCCCTTCAGTCATGACGAGCGGTCGCTGCTCCTGAAAGAACTGGAATAATGCGTTACACGGCTTTTTTGGGGCATCTGGATGTTTTTTTTTTCCTGGAAAATAGATACGAGTATGACTAGTCAGAGGGATAGAGAAAACTTAGAGTAAATGTGTTATGGAAAGTATTTTACCGTCAAGGCCATGGAGAACGCCACACTTCGTGACTAAATTGACTGGTTGTCGTCCTCCTAAGTATCGTTATATTCTCCGTACACACAGCGACACAGCACAGAGAAACGTCTCTCAGTCCTGAACTCTTTAAAAATCGATCAATCGATTCTTCTGACAGTTCATGGAAATCGCAAGAATCGCCTTCATCGTCGTCATTGCCGCGCCTCGCAGTCGAGGATCCCCTCGCCACTCCAATGTCAGTCTTGAACTATTCTCCCACCTCGATCGTGTGATCTTCTGTGAGAGAACAGCCCGATCCTGGACGCGCAATCCCTCCCGCAAATGCCACAGACATATGGACCCTGCTGAGCCGCCTGGCCATGTTGACGCATGTTCGCCTTCAACCTTCAACGCCACATCTCATAGGCATTTTTTTTTTCGTTTTGCGTATATTGAGTGTCCGCCGCGCCATACAGAAAAATGGAAAAAATGAACGTTTGCACCAATTGAGTCTTGGTTTTTCTTAGGATTCTTCGATCCCTCGAGATCACCTTCAGGTGACTCATCGCTCCCTTAGCCAATAGGATGTTTCGCAATATCTCGTGAATCCAGTAACTCCAGTTAGAAATAGACGACAATTCACATACTATCTCTATTGTATAATATCCTTAACTGTCGCGCCGCCCCCTCTTATTTTGCCGAAAATTTTCACCGTGTTTCCGATCATGGACTAGCACTACGCTCAAACAGAGATTGTTTATTGGCCTTTCCAGTTCAACGCTCTTCTTTTTTTACGTCATCCTTTACTGTCCATGCAGTGAGACTCTGGAATCAGTTACAAACCAATGTTAGACTCGCTCCGTCCTTCGCATGCTTTAAAAAGCGTCTGAAAAACTCTTAATTTCTAGTCAGTAATATAACGTGTTTCATTCCTGATTTTCTTCCTTTCCTCTCCACCATCCCTTCCTTTTCCTTTGATTGATGATATCTCACTTTATATGAAAAGGAATGTTCGGGTGATTGTCCGTCTTTGTGGGGTTCGTGGGCATATATATGCTCACGTATGTGTTCATGGATTTCGTGGGGATGGATAGTCATTTGAATGTTTTTTTGTGAACATGCAACTTGCTTCATTTACTTTTATCTGGTTGATTGGAAGAGATTACCACCTGGCAATAAGTCCGCCAGATCGTAAAAGCCCAAATAAACAAACCCTTTGTTCTAAGTCTTGCAACTCTTTATTTGTATCTAGTTACCGTTATAGAACGGTAAATGAATTTTTTTTTCCTATTGATTTGCTGTGTTTAACTTACTTTTTAGTTCATTAGCGAGTGGACGGCTAAGGAGAGAAGACCTTCGTTCTATCTATTCGGCCTAATGGCTCCCTTGCTCTGCAGTTTATTCAGTTCATCCCTAGATTAGGCGTGTGTAAACACCTGAGATTAGTGACGAGTGGTAAGTACACCGTGCATTGTTCGTGTTTCGTTTGCGCGTGTATTATTTGCATACAATTGGAATTTATATTTTGTAAAAAATATCCAACCTACACAAAAGTGGAAATAAATATACCAGTGATTTAAGTTATATTACAGGGGTGGGCATACATGAGGCCAACGAGAGCCACATTCTGGATTTTCATAGAGAGCAACACCATAGTCACGTTCTCACGTTGTATTAAATACACTAATTCAAATTTATTACATATTCTACACAAAACTTAATTGCTATATAAAGTATCAAAAATACACATATAAGAAAATATAAAAATTTGTTTGGTTTGCGCACATAAAGAGGCAGGAGATGCGTGCGCACCCTACGCATTGAAATCATAGCATACACGTATACACCAATACTCGCGTCTTTGACAGTTGCATTCTTACATGCGCATCTTGTCACTTATAACATTTAGAAAGAAAAATCGTGAAAAAATACAAATATAATGGGGAAAGAAAGTATCTTTATTTTTATAAGAGAAATTGGGAGCCGCACTTAACCCAACGAAGAGCCGCATTTGCCCACGTCCGTATGTTAAGTTCTTTTTCAACACTACTTTTTAAACAAAGTCAATCGACACTAAAATAAATTATATTTAGTCAGACCGCACAGTATCAAAATATGTTAAAATGATAGTCCACAACAGTATTTAAGTATCATATTTGATGAATGGGAGTAAAACGTAGACGTGGAGAAATACTAAAAGAGCAGAATAAATGCAGAAATGCGGCGACAATATATGAAATAATACGAAATGAAGTGACTAGGGATGAATATGAACTTAAGACGTGAGTAGAAGGTGTGGTATAATGAAACCAAAGGGAAGTATGGTTAGATTAAGTGAATATGTTGAAAGAAGGCAAAATTATAAGTAAGAGAAATCGTAGGAACTGTATGAGATTGAGTTTAGGCGAAATACGTGTGTCGAGATAGAAAATCTGGCGCTATGTCCTCTATACCTACCCCAACAGGGAAATGGGTGATGATATGTAGTTATAATGGCTTACAGAAATTAAAGCAGAGGTTTTTAAAATGTGTTCCTTGAAACCCAGGTGTTTTGAGATTTTTTCACAGGAGGCGCTGCAATTAATTCTTCGTGGGGTGATGAGAAATATTTGAAAATTTTAATAAGTCCTCATGGATCCAAGATCTATTCAGAATCAAATATCCATCGGACTTAACGTCGATAGAGGAAGGTCAAATTGAAGTGTCCTGCGTCAATATAATAAATAAAAAAATTGATAAGGAACTGGTTGAGTTTTCGATTATAGGAGTGTGGCGATCGTATGCGCGGTCACTGAACCCACGAGACGACCTTTGCACAGCTTCACAATCCGAGACAAGCATTGAACAAAGTCCATGCATCGGTCATTCAACTCGGACTCCGAGAGCGCATTCCATGATAAAACGAGAAAGCAACACATCTTTCGCGCCGTTTCCCAAAACAGAATGAATACCTACACGCGACAAGAATCGTATTGTAAACGCAGAGACGAGACAGCGATATATCGCGCGCGCATTCCCGCACACATTCAATAATATTATAAATACCGACGTCTGTCAATAAAATTCCTCTTTTACACATTCCGATTTCGACGAGTTTTTATTTATCAACAATCATCCTCATCATCTCTCCTTTAAGGAACAACAGCTCCTAAAGGAGTAAAGGATGGATATAATTTGTTGAGTGCTAAAGCTCAACGAATTATGGTTCCATTACCGACGACTTACGTAGCTGTAATAAAAATTAAATATACCTTAAAACTCAAACGCGCAACAAGAAATTAGGGTAGCTGTGTTGTGATGAACAACGGACTCACTTATCCCACTAATTGGTAAAAAAAATTAACGCATCCGAAAAAAACTTTAAGCATCAAGGGCGCCGTAAAACGAATAAGTTTGAAAGCCACTGATTTATCGCATGAGTCAACGGGCTGTTCTATCTCTAAATTATTATTTATACAATATTTTCCTTTGTAAAAACACTTGCTGAATCTTCAGATGTGATGACTGTCCCGTGAAGAATCTGGTATAATTAATATTTATCACATCGCAAATATTTCAATTTTATTTTTTTTATTTATTAATAAATTATAAATTAAATATGACAGTTAAACCCAACGAACAAAAAACTATTTTTTGTTTAGGTATTTAAAATATTGAAAAAGCATTTTTTAATAACAGACTCTTCTCAAGGGCGCTCGTACTTGGAATTCGAACCCACTATTTGACAGATTTGAAATAAATGTATGAGTTGAGTGAGAATAGGAAGGTGGTGAATACGGCTATTAGATTAGATATCTCCCCGTTTCTGTATATGTTTAGAAACACATATTTGGTAATGACACCGCAGAAAAGTTACCAAGAAAAGACGAAGAACCCTTTGTGGATGTTCCGATATATGTATTTATTTATTTATTTATTATTACACATGACAAGAAATATATTATACATAATATGCGCAAAAACAACAGATTATAATACATTATTTTAGCTACGACACAGACTTTAAGTGTAGTGTACCGTATGTTTAATTTATTCATCTAAAATCATACATTTTGATAAGACCTCCCAAAATGAGTTGTCTTCGAGTGTTTCCTAAAGCTGCACACGCCACCAATATTTCTAACAGTAAGAGGTAGACCATTTTACGCCAGACGGCAACGGACAGCAACGGCAAAAGCCTTATCATAATATCCGCATCTGTTGGATCGATTCGGAACAATCATTTCGATCAAGACGAAATCGACCACAAAGTTCTGCTGCTCTTCAAAGGAAATTCTTTCAGACACAGATTCGAAACATACAGTGGAGATGTATTCTCTGGAGAAACTTCCTGCCCGATATCCCGCAGCGGATATCGGGTGTATCGGGTCCTGAACATAACCAACTTACATCTTAAATCCATTCTCTGGCACTATCATCGAGAGGAAAGGAAGATGCAGACTCAGCAGAGACACATGACACACGTGGCAACTGATCAAATGTTCACCATCCCTCGAGTTAAAACATCTTTTGCACAAAGGCAATATGCCTATTAGCTCCCATGACGTACAATGGGGTGCCGAATTCAATAAAGGCAAAAGGAGAAAAACAATTTAGGCAGTCGATCGGATCGTGGTTGTTATTACGACAGGAGTTTGAGTACTTGGGCTTGCAAGAGGAATGACTTATGGAAAAGGTTTATGTGAGCTCTTGAGTGTGCTGTTTTTTATTTTTGTTTTTTTATTTCTATGATTATGTGCGGTACATTGTGGGGTGAATATTTTTGGTCTGCCTGGAGTGATGAAGTGTAAGGAGTGATTCCGTGTGATGTAAACATGTGTAATTGAGTGTCCACTGTTCGTCAGGTTGATGAGAATGTGCAACGGGGTTTTATATAATCAAAAATCGGAAAGAAGTATCGATTTATTTTTTTCATGCTATATGTCCTCAGTGAGATACAGGCAAAAACCTAGTTTACTGGGGACACGACAAATGAAAGTCAACAAACCCAGATCCATTTAAATTGTGTGTACAAATTGAATTACCTGTTGTTTTTTTTTTCACAAATGATGTATAGTATATTTCTTGTCATGTGTAAAATAAAATATTTTTTTTTAATGCATGTCTTGTTCTAATGATAGGTTTATCTTTTTTTTGTTTAATTTTAGTTAGATGTGTCATCCCAATATATCATCTTCAATATTTAACAAGTCAAGATGCAAAAAAATGTAAGTGATCGTTATAATTATCGAGTTAGGAGTCATGGATAATGTCAGAGATGAACTGAGAGTTAAATTCTTCTTCATAATTTTGTAAGTATGATAGTCATGCACCTTATAAGTATGATAGTCATGCACCTTGTAAGTATGATAGTCATGCACCTTGTCCCGTAACGTATGAATATGATGACTCTGAAACAAGCTATCATCTTATATAAGATTAGAACTATCGTTAACGTGCTTCAAAATGCGAATTAAAAAACATTATATGATATCTCTCTTTCGTGACATACGGAATTAATTATTCCTGGTTTTCCATCATTATTCTCTCGAATCTCCTTTTCTTTCTCCTAGCCATCGATGACTTTATTAAATTTGTATTTTTTAATAAAATAAATACCTAAACATTTATGTTTTTATGTTTACCTATGTTTTTCTCAAAAACAGTGATGAATACAAAATTTAAAAAAAAAAGTGTTTTATTTATTTTATAAACATGATACCACAAATTGAAACAAACGTATTTTCTAAGATTCAAGAAATTGTACTACTTTTTTTTATTATTTTGTTATTACATAACTTTTTTCCACATCCAAAATTTTTATTCTCCACATTTCACTCAAAACTTTGTAAAATAATTGTAAAATTGGTTCGAAGAAATTTTCGCATATACAATCAAATCATATAAAGTTAGTTATAGTACTTTTTTTTAATAGACAATCCACCCAAAAATCAGTTGTACTTACGTTCGAATAGGTATTGTCATAGTTACGGTTTAATATTTGTGTTTTAATTATTAATAATGGCATAGTTACGATTTGATATTTGTGTTTTAATTATTAATAATGTCATAGTTACGCTTTGATATTTGTGTTTTAATTATTAATAATGTCATAGTTACGGTTTGATATTTGTGTTTTAATTATTAATAGTGACATAATTACGGTTTGATATTCGTGTTTGAATTATTAATAATGTCATAGAAATGGTTAGATATTTGTGTTTTAATTATTAATAATGTCATAGTTACGGTTTAGTGTTGTTAATATTGCTGTCTTCAAATAAATGAATCGTTGTTTTACGGTTTAGTTAAAAAAATATGAATGGGCTCAAATAAATAAAGAATAAAGTACGTTGAATACATGCGCAACTATCGGAGGCAACCATGTGAGAGACAAACAGCAGATGAATCCAATAAACGTTGGGCTGCACACATCCTCACTAAATACATTTTTTTCGACAAGTGCAATAACAGCAAGAGACTGAAGGAAGCCAAAAAGCGTCCTTGTGAAGAAAAAAAGCGAATACATGACATTCCTCAACGTTCTGAGAGAAGACTTGAAGTTTGCCGTCATGATAACATTGACGAGAACAGAGTTGAAATTCTTAACAGTGACTCGATGAATACTGAATGCCTATTCTGTCATTTTTTCAATTTCGCAGCTAAGAGATCTCTTCACAAAACATTCAAATATCGCTATCATAAAGGAATAATTTTTCTTGAAGATGAAATTGAGTCACAAAGTCAGTATCCTGAACTTTTTCTGAAGTTGTTAAGCAATCGAGATTTCCGAGTTACCATAACTTAAAAAAACAAACATTCGTTCTTGAAACTTTTTCAACAGTTGTCATTTTTCAACTCTTAGCAAGTCAATTTACATTAAAAAATTAAACACTTAAATGTGGAATATTACATAGGAACCCGTTCGACTTTGTTATAAAGATACTGGACAATTTGAACTTTACAAGTAAATATCGATTTTTGCGTTTCTACAGGTAAAAGAGCTGTTTGACATGAATTCTATGAGAGCTATACTGCCCTCATAAGCGAAAACGCAGCTAATGCCAAAAGTAAAGTTTTGAGAAAACTGCACTTTTATATTTTTCATTGCTGCTTAAAAATGTCGTGATTCATAAACAAAAAAGCAGTAAAATGTGATTCATAAGCAAAAAACGCAGCAAATGCATAGACACTTGCTGTGTTTTTGCTTATGAATCACATTTTATTGTTTTTTTTCTTAGAAAAACCTAGTATTTTGTAAAATTAAAAAATACATTATGTCGATTTTTGTGTTGAAATAAATGGTTTTCTGTTTTTTTTATGGATTATGGTTCAGAATTGATATGGCATATTGCCTCATACTTAGTTAAATTTCTAATTTTTTACCATTAGCTGCGTTTTTGCTTATGACGGCAATATAGAGCGACATAAAATCTACCATATACCGCTTGTAAAATATCTTCTATATCTGATAGTATGTATGTATGACATTTCGGGTACCATCAAGAACCGAATCTGAACTCCTCCGGGTAGAAGTCAAGCATATTACCAACTTACAAATATCATTTGATAACATTTATCCATCACTTCATTCGGGATAAAAATTATTTCAATAAATCCATTCCTGCTCTGTCAAAGGGGAAAATATTGAAAAATACTTTCGGGATTTTCCAAAATTCAGGTTCCAGGACCGAGTGGAGAGTAGATTATCCGTTACGGTGTAACTGGACGGGTGTGGGCGGTACACAGTAGGCCACATAACTGGCGATGGCCAAACTCGCCAAATTGCTAATAGTTATGCTAATAGCAGGTTGTATAAGAGGATTGATCTGATTCATCAGGAATTCATTAAATCATTAAATAAGGCGATCACGTTTCTATAAATATTTTATTTTAACTCTAAATAAGACAGCCGTAAATAGTAGTCATCTATGCATAATAAATTAGGGTAGACCGAGGCTTAGGTGGATGGATGGGGTGCAGAATGATGCAAACGTGATTGGCATCAGGGGCTGGAGGAGTGCATCCCAGGATAGGGGGGAATGGCAGCGACTGCTGGAGGAGGCCGGGGCCCACAATGGGCTGTAGCGCCATTGATGATGATGATGATGATGCATAATAAATTAAACATTTTTCGTTGAGCTTCTTTTTAGGGAGTGTTTCTTCTGGGGTGTGAACTCTTAATTATCCTTGTATTGTATTTTATTGAACAATGAAATATTGGAGCAAGTTGAAGAATCCTACTATTTGGATAGTATTTTCTAAGATGATGGAAGAATCACAAGATATATCAAACGGCGTGTAGCGATAGGAAACAAAATCAACGGAACCTTTAAACACATGTACTCGAACAAGACAGTATCAAAATCTGCTTAGTTTATAGTTTACATAAACATAATGTGCTTTTGAAATGTTCTACTTAATTTTATAAAATACATTTAAAATAATTAATACTTCTACATAAATTAAAATTTCGCCTTATCTATATAAATAAAAATGTTCGTCATTAATTTTAAACCTAAAGCCGAGTGTGTTGCTATCACATTTTAAACCTAAAGCCGAGTGTGTTGCTATCATATTTTAAACATAAAGCCTAGTGTGTTACTATCATATTTTAAACATAAAGCCGAGTGTGTTACTATCACATTTTAAACCTAAAGCCGAGTATGTTGCTAACACATTTTAAACATAAAGCCGAGTGTGTTACTATCACATTTTAAACCTAAAGACGAGTTTGTTACTATCACATTTTAAACCCAAAGCCGAGTGTGTTACTATAATATTTTAAACATAAAGCCGAGTGTGTTACTATCACATTTTAAACCTAAAGACGAGTTTGTTACTATCACATTTTAAACCTAAAGACGAGTTTGTTACTATCACATTTTAAACATAAAGCCGAATGTGTTACTATCACATTTTAAACATAAAGCCGAGTGTGTTACTATAATATTTTAAACATAAAGCTATCACATTTTAAACCTAAAGACGAGTTTGTTACTATCACATTTTAAACCCAAAGCTGAGTGTGTTTCTATAATATTTTAAACATAAAGCCGAGTGTGTTACTATAATATTTTAAACATAAAGCTATCACATTTTAAACCTAAAGACGAGTTTGTTACTATCACATTTTAAACATAAAGCCGAATGTGTTACTATCACATTTTAAACATAAAGCCGAGTGTGTTACTATAACATTTTAAACTTAAAGCTATCACATTTTAAACCTAAAGACGAGTTTGTTACTATCACATTTTAAACATAAAGCCGAATGTGTTACTATCACATTTTAAACATAAAGCCGAGTGTGTTACTATAATATTTTAAACATAAAGCTATCACATTTTAAACCTAAAGACGAGTTTGTTACTATCACATTTTAAACCCAAAGCTGAGTGTGTTTCTATAATATTTTAAACATAAAGCCGAGTGTGTTACTATCACATTTTAAACCTAAAGCCGAGTGTGTTACTATCACATTTTAAACCCAAAGCCGAGTGTGTTACTATAATATTTTAAACATAAAGCCGAGTGTGTTACTATCACATTTTAAACCTAAAGACGATTTTGTTACTATCACATTTTAAACCCAAAGCCGAGTGTGTTACTATAATATTTTAAATATAAAGCCGAGTGTGTTACTATCACATTTTAAACCCAAAGCCGAGTGTGTTACTATAATATTTTAAATATAAAGCCGAGTGTGTTACTATCACATTTTAAACCCAAAGCCGAGTGTGTTACTATCACATTTTAAACCTAAAGCCGAGTGTGTTACTATCACATTTTAAACCCAAAGCCGAGTGTGTTACTATAATATTTTAAACATAAAACCGAGTGTGTTACTATCACATTTTAAACCTAAAGACGAGTTTGTTACTATCACATTTTAAACCCAAAGCCGAGTGTGTTACTATAATATTTTAAATATAAAGCCGAGTGTGTTACTATCACATTTTAAACCTAAAGCCAAGTGTGTTACTATCACATTTTAAACCTAAAGCCGAGTTTGTTACTATCACATTTTAAACATAAAGCCGAGTGTGTTACTATAATATTTTAAATATAAAGCCGAGTGTGTTACTATCACATTTTAAACCTAAAGCCAAGTGTGTTACTATCACATTTTAAACCTAAAGCCGAGTTTGTTACTATCACATTTTAAACATAAAGCCGAGTGTGTTGCTATCATATTTTAAACATAAAGCCTAGTGTGTTACTATCATATTTTAAACCTAAAGACGAGTTTGTTACTATCACATTTTAAACCTAAAGACGAGTTTGTTACTATCACATTTTAAACATAAAGCCGAATGTGTTACTATCACATTTTAAACATAAAGCCGAGTGTGTTACTATAATATTTTAAACATAAAGCTATCACATTTTAAACCTAAAGACGAGTTTGTTACTATCACATTTTAAACCCAAAGCCGAGTGTGTTGCTATCATATTTTAAACATAAAGCCTAGTGTGTTACTATCATATTTTAAACATAAAGCCGAGTGTGTTACTATCACATTTTAAACCTAAAGCCGAGTATGTTGCTAACACATTTTAAACATAAAGCCGAGTGTGTTACTATCACATTTTAAACCTAAAGACGAGTTTGTTACTATCACATTTTAAACCCAAAGCCGAGTGTGTTACTATAATATTTTAAACATAAAGCCGAGTGTGTTACTATCACATTTTAAACCTAAAGACGAGTTTGTTACTATCACATTTTAAACCTAAAGACGAGTTTGTTACTATCACATTTTAAACATAAAGCCGAATGTGTTACTATCACATTTTAAACATAAAGCCGAGTGTGTTACTATAATATTTTAAACATAAAGCCGAATGTGTTACTATCACATTTTAAACATAAAGCCGAGTGTGTTACTATAATATTTTAAACATAAAGCTATCACATTTTAAACCTAAAGACGAGTTTGTTACTATCACATTTTAAACCCAAAGCCGAGTGTGTTGCTATCATATTTTAAACATAAAGCCTAGTGTGTTACTATCATATTTTAAACATAAAGCCGAGTGTGTTACTATCACATTTTAAACCTAAAGCCGAGTATGTTGCTAACACATTTTAAACATAAAGCCGAGTGTGTTACTATCACATTTTAAACCTAAAGACGAGTTTGTTACTATCACATTTTAAACCTAAAGACGAGTTTGTTACTATCACATTTTAAACCCAAAGCTGAGTGTGTTTCTATAATATTTTAAACATAGAGCCGAGTGTGTTACTATAATATTTTAAACATAAAGCTATCACATTTTAAACCTAAAGACGAGTTTGTTACTATCACATTTTAAACATAAAGCCGAATGTGTTACTATCACATTTTAAACATAAAGCCGAGTGTGTTACTATAATATTTTAAACATAAAGCTATCACATTTTAAACCTAAAGACGAGTTTGTTACTATCACATTTTAAACATAAAGCCGAATGTGTTACTATCACATTTTAAACATAAAGCCGAGTGTGTTACTATAATATTTTAAACATAAAGCTATCACATTTTAAACCTAAAGACGAGTTTGTTACTATCACATTTTAAACCCAAAGCTGAGTGTGTTTCTATAATATTTTAAACATAAAGCCGAGTGTGTTACTATCACATTTTAAACCTAAAGCCGAGTGTGTTACTATCACATTTTAAACCCAAAGCCGAGTGTGTTACTATAATATTTTAAACATAAAGCCGAGTGTGTTACTATCACATTTTAAACCTAAAGACGATTTTGTTACTATCACATTTTAAACCCAAAGCCGAGTGTGTTAGTATAATATTTTAAATATAAAGCCGAGTGTGTTACTATCACATTTTAAACCCAAAGCCGAGTGTGTTACTATAATATTTTAAACATAAAGCCGAGTGTGTTACTATCACATTTTAAACCCAAAGCCGAGTGTGTTACTATCACATTTTAAACCTAAAGCCGAGTGTGTTACTATCACATTTTAAACCCAAAGCCGAGTGTGTTACTATAATATTTTAAACATAAAACCGAGTGTGTTACTATCACATTTTAAACCTTAAGACGAGTTTGTTACTATCACATTTTAAACCCAAAGCCGAGTGTGTTACTGTAATATTTTAAATATAAAGCCGAGTGTGTTACTATCACATTTTAAACCTAAAGCCAAGTGTGTTACTATCACATTTTAAACCTAAAGCCGAGTTTGTTACTATCACATTTTAAACATAAAGCCGAGTGTGTTACTATAATATTTTAAATATAAAGCCGAGTGTGTTACTATCACATTTTAAACCTAAAGCCAAGTGTGTTACTATCACATTTTAAACCTAAAGCCGAGTTTGTTACTATCACATTTTAAACATAAAGCCGAGTGTGTTACTACTCGTATCATAGTTTAAACATAAAGCCGAGTGTGTTACTATCACATTTTAAACCTAAAGTCGAGTATGTTGCTATCACATTTTAAACATAAAACCGAGTGTGTTACTATCACATTTTAAAATATCTACTAAAATTTATTTTTAGCTCGTCTTCCCTTGGTAAGGTTTCTACAGTTTTATTAGCAAATATGTTTTTCTGTCCATGTACAGATGCGGGGAAGAATATAACATTATGGCCACCAAGAATATAACCACCATTTTCCTATCCTTACACTCAACTTATATAAAAGCGCTATATAAATTCTCCTTTTAATATTATTATTAAAGGAGACATAACATGATTTGCAGAGTTTGATAAATACGTCAGATGAGAGATGCGAGAAAAAAGATCTGAGAATGAATGTTGCAAAATCCAAAGTAATGATAATAGAAAGGTGTGAAAGAAACAGTAAATGCGACATATGGGTGAATAATTAAAGATGGGAGTAAATTGAGAAATTCTATTTGGGTTGTATTTTCTCAGATGATGGAACAGTTAAGATATCTAATGGTGTGTAGTGATAGGATACAAAGTCAATGGAGCACTTAAACATATATACTCTAACCAAACAGTATCAAAATCTGCTAAAATGACACTCCGTAATAGTATTTTAGAGAAGAGCCGAATAAATTATGTAGAAATGCGTGCATCGTGAAGAAAAAATGGAGGGAGAATGTATGACAGAATACGGAATGATTGTGAAATTAAGACTGATGTATTGAATAAGATGAATAAGAGATGGCTTGTGCATGTGGAACGAATGAATGGAGAAAGACTTACAAAATAGATACGCGTGTATAGAACAAATTTGAATGAAGGGTGTGTGAGAGAAAGGCCAAAAAAGTTTAATTAGATCAAGGGAATGATGAAAACGTAGAAAGTCAGAGAAATCGTAAAAGTTGTATGAGAAGAGATATGGATGTAGTAGAAGAGGTGAAAATGTGGGGTTCTGTTCTCTTGGTCTACCCTGACAAAAAAAACAGTGTGGTAGTATAAGGTTTAAAAATCTACTGTACTTAAAATGTCAAGAATTAATTAAATACATTTGTTTGTCAAATAATCTTAATATTAAAATAGTAATTCGGATACAAGATAACGGCTGTATGAAATTCGGTCGAAATTCAAGCAAAATATTGAAATTTCGAATAATTAGAGGTTTGAGAGGAAAAATACGGAAACACGTAGAACAAATAATAATTGTGTCTTGATTTTATACATATATTCGAAAACTTGGACGTCAATGGCAGTTTTTCGAGTGAAAAGTATGAAATTTCTATCGAAATTCAAGCAAAATATTGAAAATTCGAAAAATTTGAGGTTTGAGACGTTAAACACGGAAACACGTAGAACAAATAATAATTGTGTCGTGATTTTCTACATATATTCGAAAACTTGGACGTTAATGGAAGTTTTTCGAGTGAAAAGTCGAGTGGTAGTATAAGGTTTAAAAATCTACTGTACTTAAAATACATGAGTAAAGAATTAAATAAATACGTTTGTTTGTCAAATAATCTTAACAATATTAAAAAATAGTAATTCGGATACAAGATAACGGCTGTTAATAATGTCAACAAGAGCAGTATAACCGGTAAATGACAAATCACCGGACAGCGAAATAAAAGGCGGCTGCCACTTCTAAATTTGGACCAGTCGGTATATCAACCGGAGTATGGTATATCCTAAAGCTACTGTTGCAGATTTATGGTTTTATAAGAGTGACTGCAAAAAAAGTATTGTGTAAGGTTACTGAACTCGAAACGCCATAAACATTTTCATCGAATTTCGAACTAATTATATTAGATGATATATTGTTTATAGTTAAGGCATTAACGTTGTAGACATTGTAATTTATTTTATCAAACACTGTTTATTCAAATTTTGTAACGGTATAACCCTACCGGTTTCAAGGTTTTCATCTCATCTTCAGGGGAGCACAAACAAGACTAAATTCTGTTCGAACTGGTACCGATATACACGCTTCAACGGTTGGGGACTGTGGGCTGAGGGAGGCATGGGACGATATCGGCTAGCAGCGGAGAGATTTTTCGGATATATGTGTTTACCAGATGTTCGGTGCACTGACTTATAAATTTCTAGGGCCTTTAATCTGTCCAATTTATTTCCGTTACTACTGATGTGTAAGAATTTGGCATCATCGATAGAAAAGGTATGATTTTCACGGTGACAAAGATTAGCCATTTCAGAATAAAATAGAGGTTCAGAATTTAATCTTGTTTGTGCTCCCCTGAAGATGAGGTGAAAGTTTTGAAACCAGTAGGGTTATACCGTTACAAAAAGTGGAATAAACAGTGTTAGATAAAATAAATTACAATATATTAGATGAATATATAATTTCATTATATCAGTCAATTTAATTTTATCTACTTCGGAAATTTTTGTTGTTATCTGGTGTTCGTCTTATTTCCAAGTCACGCTCAATTTAGAAGTACGTATTAACACATTGTATCTCGATCATGTTGTAACATGATACACTAGATTTGTGTTGATCTATGGTGGTCAGCTTTCAGGGTTTTACCCGGAAACTCAGAGTTACAACACCGTCTCTCCGGGCTCCGGGATAATTTATTCGGGTTACGCTGATTTTGTAATAATATCTAAAACTAATTTACCCGTTAGCCGGTTGTCAATGAAAAGAAAATACGTTTCATATAACCGCCGAAAAAAGTATATATTTCAAATAGTTTTAGAATTTTCTCTATTTTGTGAAAAAAATATTAGACTCTATAACCATTTTGACTAATTAATATATATAATTAATATAATATGCAACCCGTGAAATATTCACGGAAGTAAAACAAATTCTACATTTACGAAAATATGTATTCATAAATGTAAAATTTGTTTATATCTATAATTTATACATTGTCCCCTTTTACACCGGTTCAAAAATTGTTAGCTAGGTATTTAAAATTCGTTCAGTATCACGGACCCACCGAGATTCAAATTTCGAATTACATTCGGAGAGCATCCAAGTATTCCTCTCTCGCTCTCTTGTATTCAAAATTAAATTCTCGTATTCTTTCTTTAGCTACAACCGTCGTACGGGCTTTGGCCTATTTATATTATGATTGTTCCTAAATTACTTAAAAAAAAAGTGCATTTGTCGAAACATTAACAGAAAGGAATAATATAATTTGTTTTTTGTTTTCTAAAGGGTCTTTCAAATTGGGCGTTTTTTTTTAATTCTTCAATTTATTGAAGATTTAAAAAAATTAAAAGCAAATTGTGTTTTAACACACAATTTGCTTTGATTTCAAAAAACTTTTGAATGGTCATTGAACTATAATGTATGACATTTAAACACAAAAAAACAAATGTCCACCTCTTGCAGCTCCACAGATGTCCACTCTTTTGTCAAAATCTTCGATGACATTTTGTTGGCATAATAGCAGTTCGAACTCACCAATAACGGGAATAATTTCGTCCTTCAGCTTAGGAATTTATTGGGAGTCATTCTTATAGACCTGGCTTTTCACGTAACCCCAGAGAAAATAGTCCAACGGTGTCAGATCACATGATCTTGGTGGGCAATTAACATCACCGTTTCCGGAGATTATAATATATAAAATAATTCAACAATTTGAACGCATTGTTGTATTGTATGCGACTCTATTTTTATAAATGTCATACATTACACTTCGCAAATGTCACAAAACCCAGGCTAGTTCGCGATGCCATCTGTTTTTTATCCAAGAATTTAAAAAACCGCTCAATTTGAAAGATTCAGATAAACATCTTTTATTTCCCATTGTAAAAATATGTTTTATACTTACAAACAATCTGAGGGTAAACTGAAATGTGGTCACCCTAGTTGAGTCCCGGTCCCGTGGTTTCACGTGATCGATACCTGTTCCAAAAAGGACATGTTACCAGCATCTATAAAACAAATTTATACCATATAAACAGTTCAATATTTTTACTATAGTCTTGGTTCATAAGCCAAACGACTTAACGATTGTACTACGAGGGCCGAAAAATTCTTATATGGATTTTTTTATTGAATATACTACCTTGAATATAAAATCGAAAATACAAGTTTATTCATCAAAATCGATATGGTCCCCTTCAAAGTACTCTCCATCGACTGCAATGCACTTACGCCAGCGCTTGATCCAATCCTCGAAACACCGCTGGTACTCAATTTTCGGTATGTCCATCAGAACCGTCTTCGATTTTTTCATGACATCCTCTCGGGTGTTGTAAAGCGTTCTACGAAGCGGTTTTTTAAGTCGGTTGAACAGGAAAAAGTCGCAGGGTGCCAGATCAGGTGAATTCAAAGGCTGCTGGATAGTAGTCGTGTTATTTTTGGTCAAAAACTCACGGAAATCATGTATTTCGGCACCAGTTTTGCAGCGTCACGTCTGAGGCCCAAATCACTAACCAAAATGTCTTGAGTGGATCCATAAGCGATGTTCAAGTTTTCTGCCAGCTCTCTAATGGTCAATTTGCGGTTTTCTGACATTTCTTTGATTTTATCGATGTTTTCATCGGTTTTCAACTGCCACTGCGTTCGTCATCTCGACCGACTCATGAAGTCAGAAGTGGTTCTGAAGCGTTCGTGCCACCGAAAAACACTTCTCCAACATTTCCATGGTCTGCGGACCGTTAAATCCGTTTTTCACACAAAATTTAATGCAAACTCGTTGATGCACAGTTGATGCCATTGTCAAACTTGTAAAAAATCGAGAATTTCGAGTGAAAAGTATGAATTTTCGGTCGAAATTCAAGCAAAATATTGAAATTTCGAAAAATTAGAGGTTTGAGACGAAAAACACGGAAACACGTAGAACTTATAATGAAAGCGTCGTGATTTTGTACATTTATTTGAAAACTTGGACGTCAATGACAGTTTTTCGAGTGAAAAGTATGAATTTTCGGTCGAAATTCAAGCAAAATAATGAAATTTCAAAAAGTTTGTAGTTTGAGACGAAAACACGGAAACCCGTAGAACAAATAATAATTGTGTAATGATTTTGTACAAATACTCGAAAACTTAGACGTCAATGGCAGTTTTTCGAGTGAAATGTATGAAATCTTCGTCTAATACTTATAAATATTGACGCAAAATTTTAAAATTTTGAAAAACTGGAGGTTTGAGATGAAAAACAAGGAAACACGTAGAACAAATAATAATAGAGTCATGATTTTGTACATATACTCGAAAACTTTGACGTCAATGGCAGTTTTTTTAGTGAAAAGTATGAAATTTCTATTGAAATTCAAGCAAAATAATGAAATTTCGAAAAAAATTGTGGTTTGAGACGAAAACGCGGAAACCCGTAGAACAAATAATAATTGTGTCATAATTTTGTACATATACTCGAAAACTTGGACGTTAATGGCAGATTTTCGAGTGAAAAGTATGAAATTTCGGTAGAAAATTCGAGCAAAATATTGAAATTTCGTGAAATTTGAGGTTTGAGACGAAAAAACACGGAAACACGTAGAACAAATAAAAATGGTGTCGTAATTTTGTACATATATTCGAAAACTTGGACGTCAATGGCAGTTTTTCGAGTGAAAAGTATGAATTTACGGTAGAATTTGAGCAAAATATTGAAATTTCGAAAAACTAGAGGTTTGAGACGAAAAACCCGGAAACACGTAGAACATAATTGTGTCGTGATTTTGTGTACATACATTCGTAAACCTGGACGTCAATGTCAGTTTTTCGAGTGAAAAGTATGAAATTTCTATCGAAATTCAATCAAAATATTGAAATTTTGAAAAACTAGAGGTTTGGGATGAAAAACACGGAAAAAAGTAGAACAAATAATAATTGTGTCGAGATTTTGTACATATATTCGAAAACTTGGACGTCAACGGCAGTTTTTCGAGGGAAATGTATGAAATTTCTATCGAAATTCAAGCAAAACATTGAAATTTCGAAAAAATAGAGGTTTGAGACAAAAACGCGGAAACACGTAGAATAAGTAATAATTGTGTCATGATTTTGTACATATACTCGAAAACTTGGACGTCAATGGCAGTTTTTCGAGTGAAAAGTATGAAATTTCGGTAGAAATTTTAGCAAAATATTGAAATTTAGAAAAACTAGAAGGTTTGAGACGAAAAACACGGAAACAGGTAGAACAAATAATAATTGTATCGTGATTTTATACGTACATTCGTAAACCTGGACGTCAATGTCAGTTTTTCGAGTGAAAAGTATGACTTTTCGGTCGAAATTCAAGCAAAATATTGAAATTTCGAAAAATTTGAAGTTTGAGACGAAAAACACGGAAACACGTAGAACGACTAATAATTATGTCGTGATTTTGTACGTACATTCGTAAACCTGGACGTCAATGTCAGTTTTTTGAGTTAAAAGTATGAAATATCCGTCTATTACTTATAAATATTGACGCAAAATATTGAAATTTAGTTTTTCGAGGGAAAAGTATGAAATTTCTATCGAAATTCAAGCAAAACATTGAAATTTAGAAAAAATAGAGGTTTGAGACAAAAATACGGAAACACGTAGAATAAGTTATAATTGTGTCATGATTTTGTACATATACTCGAAAACTTGGACGTCAATATCAGTTTTTCGAGTGAAAATTATGAAATTTCGGTAGAAATTTGAGCAAAATATTGAAATTTAGAAAAACTAGAGGTTTGAGACGAAAAACACGGAAACACGTGGAACAAATAATAATTGTGTCGTGATTTTGTACATACTATATATTCGAAAACTTGGACGTCAATGGCAGTTTTTCGAGTGAAAAGTACGAAATTTCTATCGAAATTCAAGCAAAATATTGAAATTTCGAAAAACTAGAGGTTTGAGACGAAAAACACGGAAACACTTAGAACAAATAATAATTGTGTCGTGATTTTGTACATATATTCGAAAACTTGGACTTCAATGGCAGTTTTTTGAGTAAAAAGTAGGAAATCTTCGTCTATTACTTATAAATACTGACGCAAAATATTGAAATTTCGAAAAACTAGAGGGTTGAGACGAAAAACACGGAAACACATAGAACAAATAATAATTGTGTCATGATTTCGTACATATACTCGAAAACTCGGACGTCAATGGCAGTTTTTCGAGTGAAAAATGTAAAATTTCGGTACAAATTTGAGTAAAATATTGAAATTTCGAAAAACTAGAGGTTTGAGACAAAAAACACGGAAACACGTAGAACAAATAATAATTGTGTCGTGATTTTCTACATATACTCGAAAAATTGGACGTCAATGGCAGTTTTTCGAGTGAAAAGTATGAAATTTCGGTAGAAATTTGAGCAAAATATTGAAATTTCGAAAAATTTGAAGTTTGAGACGAAAAACACGGAAACACGTAGAACGACTAATAATTGTGTCGTGATTTTGTACGTACATTCGTAAACCTGGACGTCAATTTCAGTTTTTTGAGTGAAAAGTATGAAATATCCGTCTATTACTTTTAAATATTGACGCAAAAAATTGAAATTTAGAAAAATTAGAAGTTTGAGACGAAAAACACGGAAACACGTGGAACAAATAATAATTGTATCGTGATTTTGTACATACATTCGTAAACCTGGACGTCAATGTCAGTTTTTCGAGTGAAAAGTATGAATTTTTGGTCGAAATTCAAGCAAAATATTGAAATTTCGAAAAATTAGAAGTTTGAGACGAAAAACACGGAAACACGTAGAACGACTAATAATTGTGTCGTGATTTTGTACGTACATTCGTAAACCTGGACGTCAATGTCAGTTTTTTTAGTGAAAAGTATGAAATATCCGTCTATTACTTTTAAATATTGACGCAAAAAATTTAAATTTAGTAAAATTAGAAGTTTGAGACGAAAAACACGGAAACACGTGGAACAAATAATAATTGTGTCGTGATTTATTCGAAATTTTGAACGTCTTTGGCAGTTTTTCGAGTTAAAATTATGAAATCTTCGTCTATTACTTATAAATATTGACGCGAAATATTGAAATTTCGAAAAATTAGAAGTTTGAGACGAAAAATACGAAAACAATTGGAAGTAATAATAATTGTTTTATGATTTTGTACATATATTCGTAAACCTGGACGTCAATTACAGTTCCGAGTGAAAAGTAGGAAATTTCCGTCTATCTCTATATATAAAAATATAAATGTTAAAAATCTCTAATCTCCGAAAGTTATTCACCGATTGCTTTGAAATTTTGACAAAATGCAACGGCATTCGTATACATATGTATATAAAAATGTATATAAAACAGACAATATAATGAGAGCGCCCTCTGTTGAAGTTAACGGTAACACACGCAATATAGATTTTTACTTATTTTCATTTTGATTTCGAATATTAAATAATAAAATATTAAATAATTATCATTAAATTATAAATATTCAAATACGCGCGTGTTGAAAAACAGCGCCATCTGTTGGACGTAAAAGCAGCACAAGCTGTACTTAATATTTCATATTAGCGCCATTTTGTGGGAATCTGTGTCATACAATGGCGTTCATTTCTTGATTTTATTTTTTTCTTTTGTCTTCCATTTCGTTTTTTTAACTGTTTTTCTTATTTTTTAGTGCAATTAGCGGTGAAATCGAGATGTGTCGATTGATTTTTATTGAAGAAGAACAGGATTGGTATGTGTCGATTCATCACGCAATACTAAACATTGCTCATTTACAGATTATGTAACTTAGCATTTTCAATGTTTTCGATTCTTTCATTTCGTTTTTTTAAATCAAATTCGTGCATTGTTTGCAATCATATTGACCACCTGCTCTCCTTCATGTCCAACAGAGTTATAAGAGAAATATAAATCGCACATAGCTGAAGATATTTTCCGTCGAATACGCGAGGAAAATTCAAATATGAACATGGATTTCTCAGCAGAAATCTACAACGAAGCATTAATAATGATTGAAGATTTGTGCTTAGGAAATCGCAAGAAAATTTCTCAATATGTTCGTGTTATACAATAACTTTCTTTCTTCTTTTTCAGTGCAATCGATCTGCTTTTGTTCATCAAAATAATGCCTCGCAGAAGATCAAATTTAGGTCGTCGTACTCGCGGAGCGGACACAGTGCGAAGAGTAATTGCAAATCAAACTGAGGAAGAACGGGCATCAGCGAACGAGCGTACAGACAAAGGATGGTTTAAATACGTGCTGAAGAAGCAGCAGAGCGACGTGCAGCCAGACTCGAGAATGCATGGTTGTGAGCACGGCGATCGCGTTCTGCAGCTTCAGATCTGCTTCGTTCTCAACAGAATGAACGCGACAGGCTGAAAGACGTCAAAAATATTGTATACCCACAAGCATTATGAAATTAAACATATTATAAACGTGTGCTTTCTCTTTTCTTTCTTTTCCATTTAACCAGTCTGAGCCACAGCAACGCGTGGCCGGGTACAGCTAGTCTAATAATAAAAATTATAAAATGTTTTTTTTTTTAAATTGCCTAAAAATTAAGGTGCGTCTTATAGTCCGTAGCGTCTTATAGTCCGTAAAATACGGTATATATACTATTATATAACTACATTGTGTCTTGATTTTATACATATATTCGAAAACTTGGACGTCAATGGCAGTTTTTCGAGTGAAAAGTATGAAATTTCTATCGAAATTCAAGCAAATATTGAAATTTAGAAAAATTAGAGGTTTAGACGTAAAACACGGAAACACGTAGAACAAATTATAATTGTGTCGTGATTTTCTACATATATTCGAAAATTTGGACGTCAATGGACGTTTTTCGAGTGAAAAGTATGAAATTTCCGTCTAATACTTGTAAATATTGACGAAAAATATTGAAATTTAGAAAAATTAGAGGCTAGGGACGAAAAACACGGTTACACGTAAAACAAATAATAATTGTGCCATGATTTTGTACATTTATTCGAAAACTTGGACGTCAATGGCACTTTTTCGAGTGAAAAGTATGAAATCTTCGTCTATTACTTATAAATATTGACGCAAAATATTGAAATTTCGAAAAATTAGACATTTGAGACGAAAAATACGGAAACACGTAGAACAAATAATAATTGTGTCTTGATTTTCTACATATATTCGAAAACTTGGACGTCAATGGCAGTTTTTCGAGTTAAAAGTATGAAATTTTTATCAAAATTCAAGCAAAATATTGAAATTTCGAAAAATTAGAGGTTTCAGACGAAAAACACGGAAACACGTAGAACAAATAATAATTGTGTCGTGATTTTGTACATATGTTCGAAAACTTGGACGTCAATGGCAGTTTTTCGAGTGAAAAGTTTGAAATTTCTGTCGAAATTGAAGCAAAATAATGAAATTTCGAAAAATTAGAGGTTTCAGACGAAAAACACGGAAACACGTAGAACAAATAATAATTGTGTCGTGATTTTGTACATATGTTCGAAAACTTGGACGTCAATGGCAGTTTTTCGAGTGAAAAGTTTGAAATTTCTATCGAAATTCAAGCAATATATTGAAATTTCGAAAAATTAGAGGTTTTTCAGACGAAAAACACGGAAACACGTAAAACAAATAATAATTGTGTCGTGATTTTGTACATATATTCGAAAACTTGGACGTCAATGGCAGTTTTTCGAGTGAAAAGTATGAAATTTCGGAAGAAATTCGAGCAACATATTGAAATTTCGAAAAACTAGAGGTTTGAGACGAAAAACACGGAAACACGTAGAACAAATAATAATTGTGTCATGATTTTGTACATTTACTCGAAAACTTTGACGTCAATGGCAGTTTTTCGAGTGAATATTATGATATTTCTATCGAAATTCAAGCAAAGTATTGTAAATTCGAAAAATTAGAGGTTTGAGACGTAAAACACGGAAACACGTAAACCAAATAATAATTTTGTCGTGAGTTTGTACATATATTCGAAAATTTGGACGTCAATGGAAGTTTTTCGAGTGAAAAATATGAAATTTCTGTCGAAATTGTTTTAAATTTTTTTTTTAAATTGCCTTAAAATTAAAGTGCGTCTTATAGTCCGTAAAATACGGTATATATATTATTATATAACTATCATTTTGAGTCACATTAAAATAAAAACATGATGTACATTTTTTTCTTCGTGTCGGAAATCTAGAGTGTGTTGTTATTTATTAAACAACTTTGTTTTATTGTTATTTAGTTTATGGTTTATAAAATAAACAGTTCGCGGATCGCACAGAACAGCAAGGTGAGCCGCGGGTTGGCCATGCCTACTTTAAACCATTCGCATTTTAAATCCATCTCACTTTTAAACTTTTTCAACTTAAATAATATTAATTAAGTCAACCGTTTAAAACAAACCAATTAAATCATTGTAGCGTAATCAACATTACAAAAATAACTTGAATTACTAAAAAAAGAATCTATTAACATTAAAACAATCTTCCCACCCCATACAAAAACTTATAAACAAAGCTACAAACCTTCCTCGAACCCATAATAGATCAAGCTTTGAACTTGTAGCGTCTCGCCGACAGCGATCTGTAGCACTTTTATTTTCTTTTGCCATCGTCTAATGGCAGTGACACTCCTGCATGTACCACCGGGTGCAAAACACTTGCTGTTGAAGGTTACCTAACACCGGTGATGCAACATTTCTGCCATACTTGGAGGAAACCGCAGCTACTTGGCGAGATTCTTGCGTGTCTACCTGAGAACCCATCTTTCTGGTTGGATGGGTAAGGTAACTACCATAACTGAATTAGAATCATGGTTTAATTATTGACTTTGTGTAAAGTATTACGCAATGAAAGTTTTCTCTGTCTCGAAACATTTTGTCCCCATTTAGATTAGTTGTGTTTTATTTTTCCTGACGACCTTCGTAGCCTAGTTGGTAAGAGGCTTAACTTTCACTAGAGGGTTGTTGATCGAATTTACGATGATATAAAAAATTAACACATTTTATATAAATTTTCCGAATAAAAGAGCACCCACACGTCAACTGATAGCTGAATGTCAAAACTATAAAAAATTCACAAGCGAAAATTGTTTATTCAAAGTAAAGGGTCTTTCAAATTGAACGTTTTTTTTAATTCTTAGATAAAACACAGATGGCGTCGAGAATTTGCCGGGGACTTGTGACATTTGAGAAGTGTAACATAATGTATGACATTTATAAAAATGGAGTTGTATACAATACAACAACGCGTTCAAATTGTTGAATTATTTTATGTATTGTAATCTCCGGAAACGGTGATGTTAATTAGCCACCAAGATCATGTGATCTGACACCGTTGGACTATTTTCTCTGGGGTTACGTGAAAAGTCAGGTCTATTAGAATGACCCCCAATCAATTCCAGTGCTAAAGGACGAAATTATTTGCGTTATTGGTGAGTTAGAACCGGAATTATGCCAAAATGTCATCGAAAATGTTGACAAAAGAGTGGACATCTGTGGAGCTGCAAGAAGGGGATATTTGGCGGATATTGTTTTTTATGTTTAAATGTCATACGTTACTCGTACCTCAATGACCAATAAAAAGTTTTTGGAAATCAAAGCAAATTGTGTGTTTTATTCAAGAATTAAAAAAAAATAGAATAAAAAAACGCTGAATTTGAAAGACCCTTTAGATACAAAGAAAGTATTTGAATTTTATTATTTTATTATTACAGTACGTCTCATTTTATTTCCAAAAAGAAAATAATGCGACATCTGTTGTTAAAAGGCAAAACAATCTAAATTATTATCGACAATAATGGGCTATTTGGATAGACTTCAGGGCGTCCAGGATAGATCTTTAGTGTTTGTTATTATAAATAGGCCATCGGCATCAACTACCGATTTATTTTTCTGTGTCATTTTTATATCATTATTATATAGATATATCCCCAAATATCAGTAGTAATATAACCTGTGTCAGTTACAATATACAATGTATGGGGTGTTACAAAATATAGCGTCAAGTCACACATGCACCCAAAATAATCCTGGAGGGACACCCGGGTGGGAGAAAGAGAGTAGGCAGGCCAAGGCTGCGATGGGAGGACGAAGTTGAGAGGGACGCAACCCGGCTGCTGCAGGCGCAGGATTGGAGGGTCGAGGCGGGAGACAGGAGGAGTTGGAGGCGAAGATTGACGGAGGCCAAAGCTTGATATGGGCTGTAAGACCATCGAAAGAAAAGTTCATAAGATGTCTGTCTTCCAAGCTGAGATGGTGAGTTCGATTGTCGTTAGAAGCCAGATTAAAAAAAAAGATCCTAGTCAGGTTTTAATTTAAAGCGTCTTTAACGTATTTCTAATTGTTTAGAAGAGATTGACAAGTGAAAAAAAAAACCACCAAGTTGTACTGTTTACAACGAATATGTAATACTGTATACAATGAATGTGTTCTGTATACAACGAATGTGTACAATTAATTATAATAACTATTTTGCGTGAAACGAAGGTGTGTGATATCATCTTGGTTGTTTAATGTACCTATGTATAATACATATGTAAACCATATATTGTATGATATATATGTACAATTAATGCGATCGATAATAGTGTAGTCTCCCGGCCACGTACTTTATAATGTCCGAATCACCAATGCACATATATTGAAAGATAACATACGAATGAGAAAAAACACTTGAAATTATGAGAAACTCACAATTTATTGCCACCATTTAAAAATACGAAATAAATTTAATTGCCGTTGTATTTTTCAATGGAAAATCAACATACATTTTGGTACATTGAACATTGTCCATGATTCATCTGATAAGGTTTCGATGAAAAAATAAATGAAGCAATCGCAATTCCCTTTGCCTCCACAAGAAACCTGTTCTCAATCACGGTTTGTTCCGAGAACCTACTTTCAAGTTCATTGTTTACCTGAAATCAATTCATTTTCCATCACACGAAATGTTTTTATTTAATCAAAACAATTTTATGAATAAATAATACCACAAAACATTTTATATATATTATTTTATAATTTTTTTTGCAAATTTATTCTTTTTTCTGTATCAATAATGTACATTCCCCACCTTTAATGCGAAACTTTGTTACACAAATGTGTGGTTAATAGAAGGAGATTGCCTCTTTGGTAACAAACCCGCTATATTTTTTACTGTAAAGTAAAGTTATCTCGCTATAAATATTTTTTTGTAAAATCTGTCGTAGATTAAAAGATTAATTTATCCTTTATGAGCTGGTTGGCTAGAAAAAAATTAAATGCAGCAACACAAAATAATGAAAATAAATAAACAATGTTTTATTCATTTTTTACAAAGTGAAATTCAATAACAAAATGTTTTATTCATTTTTTTAACGAAGTGAAATTATGTTTGTGAGAGTGATGCATAACTTTCAAGAGAGGCTGCAGATATGTGACCGCGAAGAAGGGCAACACTTGCCTGACATTATTTTTACACAATTAATTTAAAGGTGCAATATTATTAATTCATTTACCTGTATTAATCAAAAAATTATCTTGAAAATAAAAAATGTTATGCTTAAATGAAAAACATGCTTTTCCTCACTTTGCAAAATACTAGCCAATCAAAAAACATGCGTTTCTTTTGCGTCACCGTGTATAAACTTTCTAAACTCAAATTCTAAAGTATATTAACTACACAATGAGTTAAGAGGGTGGGTATGGGTACCCATATTATTATGTAGGGGCAAGGGGTGGATTAAGAGATGGAGAAGTACTGCTGATACACTAACTTTCACTAGTGGTACAATTCCATAAAAGTTTGCGAACCCCTGTTCTAGGCAATGCAATGTAATGCAAATATAAACACAATGGAGGGCAATGTCACGGGCAGAGATGGATGGCAGCACAACACAGCGGCGCGAAAAGAGTGGCGCAGGTTAAGCGCTCCGTGTTCTGTGACCCCGATACCGTGTCTCTTATGCAACGCCCAGCGCGGCTCAACAACCTGAAAAGTTCACTATGGTATGACGGAGACTTTGAGATAGCGAAATTACATTTTATATAGCACAGTTCAGAGAGGAAACTCTTCTCAAGAGTGCACTCGCCGTCATCGTTGCTGTGCCTCGTAGTCGAGGATCCCCTCGCCATTTCAAGTTGGAATAGCGAGATGATCCTCGACTACGAGGTTGAAGCTTAGTCGGAAAGCGAAGCCGTGCCGTAATTTTTTTTTTATGAGTCAGACGTTGTATATCAGCAAACTCATCGGCCACCCCGCTGTACTGGATCCGATGACACGCCGAAGAGAGACGATCGAATCATAAATATAATCATATTCCCAAATACTAGACGAAAAAAATACCTCTCTCATTCGAGAGGAGTAACACAACTCGAAGTTCGATTCGGCGACCTTCCTCGTGAAAGTCCAGTGCTTAACCACGCGACCATGCACCTTTATAAGGGTGCATTAGCTCGGTATTCGAACCCACTATTATAGACTATAAGTTGAGTGTACGAATAGGAAAATGGTGACTGGTTCATTAGATTAGGAACTTCCCCACGTCTTATATACGAGTATTTAGATAAACATATTTCATAATCGCAGAAAACGTATCAAGGGAAGACGATCTACAAAGAAACCTTTGCAGATCTTCTGATATTTGATAGTAACACAGTATGCTTTGTAGATCTTCTTATATTTGATAGTAACACAGTATGCTTTGTAGATCTTCTTATATTTGATAGTAACACAGTATGCTTTGTAGATCTTCTGATATTTGATAATAACACAGTATGCTTTATAGATCTTCTGATGTCTGATAGTAACACAGTATGCTTTGTAGATCTTCTGATATTTGATAGTAACACAGTATGCTTTTTAGATCTTCTGATATTTGATAGTAACACAGTATGCTTTGTAGATCTTCTGATATTTGATAGTAACACAGTATGCTTTGTAGATCTTCTGATATTTGATAGTAACACAGTATGCTTTGTAGATCTTCTGATATTTGATAGTAACACAGTATGCTTTGTAGATCTTCTGATATTTGATAGTAACACAGTGTGCTTTGTAGATCTTCTGATATTTGATAGTAACACAGTACGCTTTGTAGATCTTCTGATATTTGATAGTAACACAGTATGCTTTGTAGATCTTCTGATATTTGATAGTAACACAGTATGCTTTGTAGATCTTCTGATATTTGATAGTAACACAGTATGCTTTGTAGATCTTCTGATATTTGATATTAACACAATATGCCTTGTAGATCTTCTGATATTTAATATTAACACAGTATGCTTTTTACACTACACCTAAAACCGAATATGGTACCATCACATATCCGAAGGTCTACAAGGGTTTTTTTGTAGTTCGTCTTCCCTTGGTGAGTTTTCGGCAGTTTTCTTACCAAATATGTTTTTTTCTTCTAAAAGTATGCAGATGCAGATAAGTACCTTATCCTTACACATGACAAATTCCGTGGCCTAGTTTAGAAGACAAATGTCTCACAACCCGGAGATTGCGCGCTCAAATCCCACTGGAACCCCGATTAAAAAAAAATCAATCTGGTTTTAACTTAAGGCCTCTTTAACATATTTCTGGTTGGTTGGAAGTGATTGCCGCATGGCAATAATCCCACCAAGTTGTACTGTATACAACGCAAGTGTAAGATAATAAACTTTATATACGAGTATTATATATAGTTAAGGCGTGGAGGTTTAAAGACATTGTAATTTGTTTTATCAAACACTGTTTATTCCACTTTTTTGTAACGGTATAACCCTACCGGTTTCAAGGCTTTCACCTCATCTTCAGTCTGTTTGTGGTCCCCTGAAGATGAGGTGAAAACCTTGAAACCGGTAAAGTTATACCGTTACAAAAAAGTGGAATAAACATTGTTTGATAAAACAAATTACAATGTCAATAAACTTTACTTATTTTTTTGTAATACTTTTATTTTGTCGACGATTGTGGGTTTGTAATGTTGTATCTGGACAGAGGCAAACTTGGATGATTTGGCACTCTGTCCTATCCGAATTTCCCAACAGGAAAATAGCGTAATGGTATGTACTCGTATTATATTTATGACTGTCAGTTTTTTTACATTTTATTTTCAATAAATATTCAGATCCAGACACATTTGGATGGTCTATGCATATTTCGACAAATTTACCGGTTGACTAAGAAAACCTTGAACAGCCCGTATTTAAATGAGGTTTTAATTGTTCTGATACTAAGTGCTAAATGCAGATTCTCCGCAAATTTGCTATTTCTAACCCAGTTATTATATTGCTATTTGTTTTTATTACATTTAAATAATGTTTTTAGTAATATTATAACAATACATCTCCTTATAGAGACAGGAGTCGTTCATTTTCTTCTGTCGTATCCTTCCTTCTTATCGTTCCGTTTCATTAACATATCCAAATTAGTAACGCGAACATATTGAAGAGCGGGGTCGTGAGGCAGTAAAAATAATAAGTTTCCGTCTAGTTTTCACTAAAGATAACGATAGTAAGTTTCCGTCTAGTTTTCACTAAAGATAACGATAATAAGTTTCCGTCTAGTTTTCACTAAAGATAACGATAATAAGTTTCCGTCTAGTTTTCACTAAAGATAACGATTATAAGTTTCCGTCTAGTTTTCACTAAAGATAATAACGATAAAGACAATTTATATAGCGCCGTTCGGAAAGCTAATTTTTCTAAATGGCGCTTCAATTCGGGACTTCGACTCACTATTATTGAAAGATTAATTGAAAGATTGTTAAAATATTACAAAAACAAAGATATATAAGCTGAAAGTGCAAGAAAAGGTTGATGATTTTTTTTTAGGTATAACTTAATCACTTTGCAGGGAAGTATATACGAGTACAGTACCCGGCGGTAAGTAATACGAGTACACATCGGGCTTAAGAAAGAGATTGTCGGCCATAATCGACTAGCTTCGACTTTTTTTTATTTATTTATTTATTTTTTCAAAACAGGCTTAGCCCAATTACTTTGAAAATACAAAACATCAAAAAAGAAGAAAAATTACATAGAGGGTAAAAAAATAAGTTAAAAAATTATATAAAATAAAAAATAATGCATATGCATACAAACGAGTAAATACACACAAACATATTACAAACATATATTCACAGTCATTTAGGTATGTTGATGAGTGCCTTCTAACGCGCTCAATCTAAGAAGAAAATTTACTGTTGCTTTTGGTAATGTGATATGAAATATGTCAATATCCGAAGCAGTCCCGTTCAGAAGAGTTCAGGCCCTTCCAACTGGCATAGCGGCTGGAAGACCCGTTCTTGCGTATATTATTGAGAACAGTTCTTGCCGGCGCAGTCTAGTGTAATTATTAGGAACATTTAACGCTAATCTTTGTAGTAATGCTGGACAGCTCACAACTCCTCGAACGAGTTTCGTCGAGCGTCGTCTCTGTCATTCATACGCGTGTTTCGTTGCGATTTGTCAGTTGTCAGTCCCGGACTGTTAGCGCATCATGCGACAGAGACGACGCTCTACAAAGCCGAAGTTAGCATATTATGACCGACAGTCTCTTTCTTAAGCCCGATGTGTATTACTTACCGCCGGGTACTTTGTATGTATGTATGTGAAACGTTGTTACTGTTACACACACACACACATATTATATTATTTAGTCTTTCAATAATTAATTTTTATTTAAACATATATTAAGCGTTTAATCAAAAAAAAATATTAGCACATGTCTAGCGCTTGTGCATATTGTTACTCTCTCTCTCTGTGGTTGCAGTCCTAAGACTGGTTTGCAGCAATTTCAACTCTTCTCCTCCATTCCTCCCTGTCCTGTGCGGCTCTTTTTAAATCTGTATATGTTGAGCAGCGCACGTCCACCAACAGGTCCTCCAGGTACTCTCGGCGTGGGCGTCCCCTAGAGTTTGTCCCCTCGGTCATACCCTCCATTATGGCATGCAAAAGGCCCTCTTGTCGTATTATATGACCGATCCATCTTGCACGCCTTTCGGACAAGATCCTGAGCAGGTGCCTTCCTCCTTCGATTCGTTGGAGAACCTCTTCATTCGTGTTCATATTGTTACTAGACGAACTATTTTACCAGACTGGTATACTTTTTTTATTTGTTTTTCGGGTAGTGTCAGAAATCAATTTGAAACCTTCGGACGAAAGTCAAGCGTCTTATCGACTAGACCACGAAGCTCATCAAAAGATCTTTGCAAATCAGAGAATAAAAATAATGTGTTTTTTTTTATTTTCTTACAATTTACAATCGGTTTCGATCATCAAAAAATACATGTTAAAATTTGTACATTTTTTAATCCAATACTATTTATTACTCTTTATATAACGGTATAACCCTTCCGGTTTCAAGATTATTACCTCATCATCAGGGGAGCACAAACAAGACTTCTTGATCATCAAGAAGTCTTGTTTGTGCTTCCTGATGATGAGGTGAAAACCTTGAAACCGGTAGGGTTATACCGTTATATAAAGCGGAATAAACAGTGTTTGACTAAACAAATTACAATGTCTTTAAACCTTCACAGTGCCTTAACTATAAATCTTCTTCTTCCTCTTATTTTCCTGCATCTTCGTTTCTCTCTTGTGACCTCGACTGCCAACTCTCTTTCCATCTTTTGGGAGGTCGTCCTCGAGGTCTGCTTGCTTGGGGGATACTGTCCCTGGCCATTCTTACGGCTCTTGGTTCCGCCATTCTGAATACATGTTCGTTCCAGAACCTTCTTCTCTGTCGTCCCCATCTGACAATATCTTCAACTTCGCACGTCCTTCGGATTTCTGTATTTCATACTCTATCACGAAGAGTTTTGCCAGCGATACTCCTGAGTACCTTCATTTCGCTGGTTCGAAAGGAGATTTTTGATTCTGACAGTGTCGGTTAACCAGAAATAACATATCAAAATTTTAGTGCATATGTACCATCAATAAAACCACACATAGACAAGCACATAGCAGGTCAAGGCCCAGGGCGTTATCCCATGCATGAAGGGACTCGAAAAAATGAACATACCCACAAAGAATCTGTTTAGAAAAAACAGAATCTAAATTGGTATTGAAAACGACGACCACGATCAAGTCACAGACGACTTGAAACAAAGATTTGATATCTCGTTCGGTAATTACTCTTCATTAAGTCACAAAAAGTGCCAAACAAAACTTCAAGTGATGTGTATACGAGTACTTATCGCAGGTGATGAAGTCATAAAAAAGTGTCTGCACAAGATAACTTGTGGATCTTCAGATATAAGAACTACATTGAAAAAACATATCGCGTTGCATTCTATAACAAATATTAAAAAAAAACTTCGAACACTGGTCGCTGGCTAGTTGGCAGATGCTTGCTTCTCAACCCTGGATTTCGAGATCAGTTCCAGATAGAAATCCATAAAAGAAGTTGGTAATAAGCAGAGCTGGTCTGAGGCACGTGTAAAGCTCAGGGATGATAAATAAAAAATGGAATTTAGCTAGCTAATTTATTCGGGCGCAGTTTATTTCAAATAGGCTATATTTAATTCTTGTTATTTGTATATTTAGAAATATTTAATGCTTTTTGAGTATTGTTTAATTGTTTTTTTTTGTGATTAACACTTGCCACCCTGTAATGGATAGCGAGTGGCCAAGACTTATATTTAATTTCATTATTCGACGTTTTAATACATGATAAAATGATTTTTATAGCTAAAAACGAAAAACAATCTAGCAGATTTTGCATAATTTTAATTTAAAATATACATTTTTCACTGGACGCTTAGCGTCCAGCACCGTGGCTGGCGGATTTTTTTTAGCACAGTAAGGCAAGTGTTAACTAAAAAAATAACGGAAATCGTTAATTAAAAAATATTTATGAGCAATTTTTAGCATACATGCATTCACCCATTCATGGTAATATATTTATTTAACATATATTATTTAGTAAATAAGTAAATTTGAAAAGGATGAAATTATTTGGGCAATATTTAGCCTGTTTTTCATCCTTACATAGATACATGCATACATATCATCCCACCATTTCCCTGTCAAGGTAGGCAGAGAGGACATAGCGCCATACTTTCCCTTACGTATATGTAGATATAAATAAGAAGGCACAACACTCAAATTTTTCGTCCAGTCCCGCAATTTTCCAGGCATGTCTTCTAATAAGCTTCATTAAGTAAATTTGCCAGGAACCGATCCTTAGACGTCCGCTAGCATAGCTTAAATGCTAACTTTTTAACCACTAACGTGAAACAAGGGTCATCAAAATTGTTAACACCTACATTTGAATTTCATTTTAACAGTTTGTACCTAATTTAATTTTAACAGTATAGTCGAGGGATAATAAGACCTGCATTTAAATTCCATTTTAACAGTTGATGCCGAAATGACCAACTGATAATAAGACCTGCATTTAAATTATATTTTAACAGTTAGTATTGAAATGGCCAAGTGTTAATAAGACCTGCATTTGAATTCCACTTAAACAGTTGGTATCGAAATGGTCAAGTATTAATTGAATTCCATTTAAACAGTTGGTATCGAAATGCCCAAGTATTACTCGTAATAAGACCTGCATTCGAACTCCATTTTAACAGTTGATACCAAAATGAAAAAGTACCAATAAGGCCTGCTTTAGAATTATATTTTAACAGTTCAGAAATATTCGATATACGAGTATATAGTTTATATGGAACAGTTCTGAGAGGTTCCAACAAAAACATTAAAATTGTGTTGATCACGTTTATTAATATAATGGTAGGACCATAAAAACACATGCATGACTTACGAGTATATCATTTCTCAACCTATTAATTTTAACTGGAATAATTGAACCGTTTTTCAACAGGTGTTTTTTTTAATTCGCGTGTATCTATTGATGTTTTGAATCGGTATTTTTTTACACGACCGTTGGCTGTGTCGTGATAGCCTTGTGACTAACGATGTTGACTGAGGCTTTGTAACCTTATTCTTAAGAAACAACACGCATTTATAACCAACACGTCGCGACGTGTCTCTAATGTGGAAAACGGTGATCAAGGGATACCAGAGAACCCTTTATATGTACATTACGAAACGTCTCCTGCCAACCAAAGATATCAAATTTTCTACAAGATTTCTTTATTTTTTGATAAATTCTTCATATACGAGTATAGTAATATTTCATAGTTCATCTCGAACCCAGATAAAGTAATCATTCAGGGTTCAACTCCATAATAATTTGTTGAGATATTTCTACTATACTTCGGAAAGTCTAGGATGAACCGTGCGACGTTTGTCACAAAGGGGTGGGGTAAAATCGTTTTTTTTTACAAATCGAATAGTTTTTTTACAAATCGAACAATTGTTTTTCTCTAAACTGACGTTTTAATTCCTATGATTTGTATGTATCTTTACGTATTGTATGATTTGTATGTATCTTTAAATAGGCCAAGATCCACTATGAATTAATAATAATTACGAACATTTAATTAAAATCGATTTTCGAAATCGATTTTTGAAAATCCAATTATCGATTACCCCATCCCTAGCCAATGCAGACTAACGTAGTGACTTTTGACAAACGTCACCAAATATTATTTGATTTTAACAAACTGCCACATTTTTGCTAATATGTGACAAGATGTATTCATTTGTCATTATTGTTAGTTTTATGTAATGTATTTACCTAAATAACTTGATATTTATTAGAATCGAGGCTTATATTAAAGTTGATAAAATAATTAAAATTACTGAACATCGTTATAAGGTTGTATTGGGGCAAATTTGTGTGCTGGCATACGGTTCATCCTAGATTTTCCGAATTATAACGTTAGTGTGATTTTTACACGTGGGTCTATTCTATAATGTTTCTTCTAGAAATATTCTTCTAAAAAATTCTAGAAATATTAAATAAATCTTCAAAGCGGGAAAAAGAATGCGAGGGTTTTTTCTTATATATTTATCATAAATTGCTAATGGGAGAAACATCTAATTCAAATTTATTGGAAAATGTATCGTTTTAAGTTCCAAGCAAGCAATCGAGGTAGAACAATATATAATACTCGTACATATTTGGAACACCCTCAAAATGATTGTGCTCTCTAAATTGCGCTATATAAATTGTCAATTTATTATGATAATTAGTTAGGGTTATTTATTTATTTAATTAACGTCACAACAGTGTCTTTATATACAAATGAACATGTGACAGGTTATACAAGTACTTAAAATTATTGACAATTTTTTATTTATTTATTTATTATTACACATGCCAAGAAATATACACAATTTGAGAAAAAACAACAAGTAATTTGATTTGGACATACAAATTTTAATGGATCTGGGTTTGTTGCCTTTCATTTGTCGTATCCCAGTAAACTAGGCTTTTGCCTGTATCTCACTGAGGATAAGGACAAATAATACAACTTTATCTTAAACTAACATGAAGATACAAAAAGCAGTAGTAATAATAAATTACAGTCATTGTTTTAAAATTGTTTAATAATTATATGTATATTTAAGTTCAATATATGTTATGTATGTATACCACAAAATATTACCAAACTTCACCAAGTATACTTACGTAATTGTCGATGACTTATTTTATAGTGGTAAAGAACTCAGATTTGTTTGGAGGGCCAAAATGGCCATGGAGATTGTTTATCTTCTAGTTTTAGCATAGCTTACTTATTTACTGTGGAAATAAAACAAGCTAACAGAAAAAAAATTATATTGAACAAATCGAAACAAAGAATGGGGTCATTCTAAGGCATATTATAAAGAACATCTACAATTAACATCAATCATGAGCGCGCTTACATCATTTGTCAGATGGACCACTTTTTATCTCAATTATATGATGATATATTATGTGAATACATGGTTAATTATTATTTTTTGTTCTTCAAAAGAAGGGGTAGGGAAGCTATGGGTCGCGGACCAAATCCGGTCCGATGTATATTTTAATCCGACTCGCGAGCTAATAATAACCAATATCTTTTTAAATATTTCTTTGTGTTTTATGTATTTGTTTTGTTAAATTGTATATGAATCTTCTTCTTCACGTGTCCTGCCGGGTCCCCCCGACGTTGACGACCATCTGAGAGAAAGCTTCCCTGTCCTGGGCGGCGCGAAACAGCTCCCCCACAGTTCTGACGCCGGTCCATTGTCGGATGTTTCGAAGCCAGGAGAGCTGTCTTCTGCCGACCCCTCTGCGGCCCTCGATCTTCCCCTTCATGACGAGTTGAAGTACGGTGTATTTGTCACCTCTCATTACATGGCCAAAATATGATGTTTTACGGAGCTTAACAGTGGTGAATAGTTCTCTATTTGCATTGGCTCTACGTAGTACATCAGTGTTTGTTATCATATCGGTCCAAGATATTCTTAACATTCTACGGTGGATCCACATTTCAAACGCTTCAAGGCGGTTTATTATGTTAACTTTAAGAGTCCACGCCTCTACGCCGTAAAGTAAGACAGACCATACGTAACATTTGACCATTCTTTGTCTCAGCTTTAAGTTTATATTATCGTCACAAAAAAGGTTTTTCATTTTATTAAAAGCCGTTCGTGCCGCTTCTATTCTGCATTTTATCTCAATGTCAGGATCCAGCTTCTCAGTAATCATGCTTCCCAGGTACCTGAACTGTTTCACCCTCTCGACAACAACACCCCTTAGCGTAAGGTGGACATTTGGATGACATTCTCGGCTAAAAACCATCATTTTAGTTTTGCTCACATTAATGTTCATACCAAAACGTTCACCAACGGAGTCAACTTTATCAAGCAGTTCTTGAAGGCCTTTTAAACTGTCCGCAATTAGAACGGTGTCATCCGCATATCTGATATTATTGATGACCACCCCATTGACCTTCACACCGAGATTTGTCTCAGTCAGCGCTTCCTTAAAGACCAAGTCAGAGTATAGATTGAATAAAGTTGGTGAGAGAACACACCCCTGACGGACTCCTCGCTGAATGGGAATACCTTGTGAGGTGTTTCCGTTTTCCAATTTAATGATAGCGTTTTGGTCCCAGTACAGATTCTTGATTATTCTCACATCCTTTTCATCTACACCACATCTCAACAGCATCTCAATTAAATATGTGTGTTTAACCCTGTCAAATGCTTTTTCATAATCAATAAAACAAGCATAGATGTCTTTTCTTTGGTCGTAACATTTTTGTAATAATATGTTTATTGTTGTCAGCGCTTCACGGGTACCAAAACCATTCCTGAACCCAAACTGAGTGTCATCCAAATCTCGCTCGCATTTCAGTCTTATTCTGGCATGTATTATTTTAAGAAACAATTTCAGAATATGACTCATAAGACTTATGAGGCGATAATCATTACATTTTTTTGGGTGTTGTTTTTTGGGCAATGTAATAAATACAGATTTTAACCAATCTTGGGGGATGGTCCCTGTGTCATATATTCTATTAAACAGTCCAAGTAAATAATCAATATTATTCTCATTTATCAACTCGATAACCTCCATAGGGATTTCATCGGGTCCACAGGCTTTTCGAGGTTTAGATGTTGATATAGCATGTAGTATTTCTGATTTCAATATAGCAGGACCTTGACTATGTTCTGATATTTCAACGTCAGTTCGAGAGTCTTGGAAGAGTGTTCTTATATAATTTTCCCATGTTTTTAAGATTTCCGAATCTTCCAAGATCAGGTTATTAGATTCGTCTGTGAGACAGGTAGGTTTAGGCTTCCTGCTGAGGCCAGTCATTTCTTTTAGTTTTTTATGCATATTAAATGAGTCGTGCATCTGATCATATCGCTCCAACTCCTCACACTGTCTCTTTATCCACTCTTCCTTTGCTTTTTTAATCTCTCGTTTTATAGTCCTCTGGAGGTTTTTGTACTCACCGCTATTACGATCCTTGATACCAGCCACTCTACGTTGTTCCATTAAATTTAAAATATGATCTGTCATCCACTGTTTTTTACGAATATTTTTTGCAGATTTTAGATGTTCTTTACAGACATCGTGTATTGTGTTTTTAAAATTATTCCACTGTTGTTCAACTGACGTGGCATTATTGTCTATCTGTTGTAGTTTTTCATTTAATTCAGTGGACACTGTGTTTCTAAGGTCTGCAACTTTCAACTTTTCAGTGTCAACTCTCCTATGCATAAATCTCTTCGTTAATATTTTTAATTTCAATTTAATATCTATAATAAGTGGATTATGATCTGATCCTATATCGGTTCCGGGATATGTTGCGGCACGTTTAATGCTGTTTCTGAATCTTTCTCCTATCAGTGCATAATCAATCTGGTTTCTGATAGGATTGGGGCAAGATGGATTGTCTTGTGGTGATTTCCATGTGTATAGTCTGCGTTTCGGAAGCTTATACCATGTGTTCACAACTACCATATTATGCTCTTCGCAGAACTCAAACATTCTATCACCTCTGTTATTAGACTGGCCTAGACCACAATCCCCTACTAAGTGTGAACGTCGGCCCTCTCCAATCTTTGCATTAAAGTCCCCGATTATAATATTTATATCATCACTTTTTGTCGATTTCAGAACATTTGTGATGCTTTCATACAGTTTTTCAACTTCGTCATCATATCTAGTGTCAGCTGTTGGTGCGTATATTTGTATAATATTTACATTGAACGGTCGCGCTTCTAACTGTAGAATCATAATTCTGTCCGATATGGGAACAAACTTTTTAACAAATTTAATATAATCTAGTGATACAAATATGCCAACCCCATTCCGGTGGTTATTGTCAGATATATCACTTCCAGAATAATACAGGTTGCCTTTCTCATGTTGATGCACTCCTGTTCCAGTCCATCTGAGTTCACTAATACCAAGGATGTCAATCTTAATTCTCATCATTTCCTGTACAACATTGTCCATTTTACCAGCTGCATAAAGGCTTCTTACATTCCATGTTCCAATCCTCACCATGTCATTCACTATGTTGAGCCGGGAGATTCTTCGCACCCCTGGTCCATTTAAGGACCGCCCGGGACTCGGGGCCATGTCTTGATTTCTCTTCATAGTGGTGTCCTGGGGAAGGTTGACCGAAGTGGTTTCCCGTTGCCTTCTTCGGTGGAATTTTCTGTTAGGGTTACCTACCCTTAGCTGGGGGGGCCCGGTTTTAAGGCGCCGGACACTCGCCCTTCATCCTCTCCCTATCTGCTATGACACTGATGTTAATGTCAGTGGTCACATTGCCCGGGGCTCGCGGGGCCTAAGACCACTCGTGGACGCTAGGGAGTTGGACTATTGGTAGTGTTGCTGATGGAATGCAACTGTGGCATTACACGGCATTTTATAGGAGCACATTTTCCAGCAAGATGTACCCCACCGTGGCCCTACCAAATTGTATATGAATAATACTGTTTTATTTACTACATAGTGTAAGTTTATTGTAATATTTAAATAAAATTAAATTATTTTGTAATGAACAATTTTTTTATTTCAAGAAAATATTTGTCATTATAAAAAAAATTCAAGTGTTCAAAAATGAAGTACGTTAAATCGCAATACAGGTCAGCGTTAACAGATGACCATTTACAATCAATTTTGATTGTAGGACGTACTAAATTCGAGCCCCAGTTTGTTGAATTGTTATCTAAAAAAAAAGCAATTATATTTATCTCATTCTTCGTCTCCCTGGCTCCATCCCAACTCACTGTCTGCGAAGACTGTTGGGGTCAGCTCTCCTCGTCCTCAGGTTGTATGCTCTTCTGTCCCAGACTACGGCCCCCAGGCCGTGCCTCTGCATCAGGTTATCCTTTTGCACCACCCACGAATTCTTTGGTATTCCTCTGGTTGTTATTCGAGGAAGATCCATGGAGACTGCCTGGTTCACAATGTGATCGGGTGCTCTGCGTCCAACGTGCCCATATAATTTCAATCGCCTCTCCTCCATCTTGCTGTTGATACCTGTAACACCTAGGCTTCCACGAATGCGTGAGCGTTTTATTTTGTCTCTTAGGGACACACCAGCTGACCATCTTAACATGCGCATATCAGCAGTTTCTAGTTGCCTAGAGTAAGAGTTATACATCGTCCAGCATTCGGAGCCATAGAAGAGTGTGGGTCTGACAATCGTTTGGTATACTGATATATTTATCTCATTAGTAGAGCTTATTATTATTATGTTACATTTGTTGTTCAATAATACGAAAATTTTGCCAGTTTCTATAATACCTTAATTAATAAATGTTAATATTTCATTAGTATTTTCGTAACATAAGTGTATCAGCAAAATATGTATAAATATCATCGCCTAATAAAAAGAGGTAAAATTAAATTTTTTATATCCTCGAGTTTGTCTCCTGGCCCGTCGAGCCTAATTTTTTTTTACGATTTGGCCCTTATCGAATAAAGTTTGTCGACCCCTGTTCTAAAGCATTGATATTCATAATTATTTGCAACTACTCGAACTCAACATTCAAAACAATGACATTTTATTGGTTTAAACAAGGTTTAAAATATTTTTAACACCTAATTTTTCGATAAGTTAATAGAGCCACTTAGATTGTTAACCACTAAACTACGATTATTTTTAAAATAGACTCTTTGGAGATAATACTACTTATGAGACTTCTCAGTTGTATAAAATTTTTCGGAGTGTTGTATCACGCGGTTTAGCTCATAATGCCGACGTTTCCAGAGATGCGAGAAGGTGTATACTAGTATAGAACAAATGACGAAAACGGCGAACAAAAGAAGTCGAGCATAAGAGAACCTGTCGACTCGTTTATCCCTAAAAATCAGAAATTATCAAAAAATATCCAAACAATATTAACATAAATCACGACCGCAAATCATCATGCTACCCTATAATCAAGTCGAAGAGACTATAAAATTAAAATGAACAATAAATTCGACCTTTGTAGAAGCTCTCGCGTTGGGACGAAACCATGCACTCATATTACTCACGTCATGGACTAACGTTACGGTTGAGACTTCGTTATAGGCTAAGTGGTATCCCGCATGCATCCACTTATAGCGAAGTTGACTACAAACTAGCCCTGAGGATGAAAACTGCAACGTTTTCGAAATGTCGGCATCGTAATCCAAACCATTCAGAAAGACCTTGTACAACGGATATAAAGAATCGCGAAAATCCATCCATCCATCCATGGCTCTACAACCCAGGTCGGGTCTTGGCCTCCTGAAGAGCTCGCCCCCATGACTGACGGTCCTGTGCAGCGTTACGCCAGTTCCGGATACCGATGTTGTTTGCATCCCTCACAACTCCATCCAGCCATCGAAGTTTCGGCCTTCCCACTGCTCTCCGCCCCCCGGGCACACCAAAATATCAAAATGTATTATGAACCTTCGCGAAAATATCAAAATATATTATGAACCTTTTCTCCGTCTCTAACTTTCATCCCCTTCTCGTATGAGTCCATTCCTGTTTTTTAGGAGATGTGCTCATTTCGGTAGCATCCTATATCGTCCTAGAGCTTCCCCAACACTTTCTCAGTCAATAAAAAATGTTTGAGCAGCCCATGTGGTGACATATCGCAGCTAGCTCAACCAAATAGTTCTCATTGTAGAAGTACAAGAAGTTTGATCTCGAAACCAGACTGTAACCTTTTTAAAATAATTTGGATCCAACGGGAATACAACTTGTAGCACCTGAGTTGTAAAACACACATTTTACCAGACAGGTCCTTCAAACATTATCACGATTTGCTTCAACTAGGTGGTTTATACTGTGAAACCAACCCGATGGTACCACATGAGACCTCTCCTACCAAATCACATTAGATAAGAGAAAGTCATTTGATAGTTCCGTTGCTTGAAATTCCTTCTCGACTCCGCATGACCTGCTAATAATCAAGCAGAAATAAAAACATGCAGCAAATCCTCAAATTATATAAAATAATTCCATTTCAAGTTGATTGCACGTCATTAAGTTTCACGCGAATGACGCAATAATTACTTAGCTCCGAAATTACGCAATGATGGTGCGAAACATATAATATATATTTGCCTCATTTTTGGATATTCTCCGGGTAATATCCAGTTCATTGACTGAGGATGCCTCAAGATCAAGTTCGTTTAAGTATTGCATAATACACTTTACGCGGAAATCCATGCAAGTTGTTCAGAAATAGTTTATAATTATACCTGATGGTGAAATCAAGACTTGTATTATTGATTAATTGAAGCAAACAACGTAATGGCCTTCACCTTGTTATTTTTTTGTTCTTTCGATCCTTTATTATTTTTCTAACATCCGTTAGTGTCACAATAAATTCCTAAAATTGTTCATAGGAAATTATTCCAATCACAATTTTAAAAATTAATAATGCATTACCAATATCCGTGGCCTAGTTATTATATAATAGTAAGAGACTACGACGGTAATCAGATGGTCAGCGTTCACACTAAAATAACGGGCATGTCCCAGGTTCAATTCCTAGCAAATTTATTTCCGGACAAGTTTTGCTCTTGAACCATTTTACATCTGAATTTATATTTTAATATAACCATTTTACATCTGAATTTATGTTTCAATGTAACCATTTTACATCTGAATTTATGTTTTAATGTTACCATTTTACATCTGAATTTATGTTTTAATGTTACCATTTTACATCAGAATTTATGTTTTAATATAACCATTTTACATCTGAATTTATGTTTTAATGTAACCATTTTACATATAAATTTATGTTTTAATGTAACCATTTTACATATGAATTTATGTTTTAATGTTACCACTATACTTCTGAATTTATGTTTTAATGTAACCATTTTACGTCTGAATTTATATTTTAATGTAATCATTTTACATTTGAATTTATGTTTTAATGTAGCTTACATACTGCTCATAAATTCTTTTAACGCTTTTAAGTAACACATAAAGAGCGCTATATAAAAATCTGCCTTTCAAAATGCTGTATCAGATTATAAACATGCTGATTGTCTAATAATAATAATAATAATAATAAAGGGGCAATTTACATAGCGATGTTAAGAGAGTTTTTTTTATCCAATTTTATTGACAGATTAAAAATATTACAAAATAAATATATAAGTTGAGTGCAAAGAGAGGAAGGTAGGGGCTGTGGCCATAGATAAGGTACTTCCCCCCATCTACATTTGTCTAAGAAGTTTAATCTCCTTACCATCGTAACTTTAAGTTTGATCTGTCAAGACTTTGATATAACTTGAGCAACAACTTGCGCATATTAAACCCATACACGCACAGGCGTCTTCCATCTATAGATGACTTACAAACATACTCGATCAGGAGGGATAGCCTATCGTAAAACGTTTGTTTTTCTCCCTGGAGCTTCGATTTTTATTTTCTAAGGTACTCGAAGAAGATATTAGACATGGTTTAATCTAATTAGACTTGTGCTTGCTAAAATGTAACATCAAAACACAATAAATAAATACATCTAACAACCTTTTTGGGTGCATAGAGTATTAACTCAGATAGACGAGTCCAGAACTTTCTGATTCTGAACGAATCCAAAAGATATTCCCTTATTCTAGGAATTAAGGATATAACCCATAACTGTATACCATAATGTTTTTATTGGATATACTTAGCTACTACTATTTAAGTGTTCTTTTATTCATACTTCTCACTTCACCTTCTATCAAAATCTGGTCCATTTGGTCCAGCCCCCTTTTCCTCGGCCAACCTCTTCCACGCACACCTTACTCTTCTGACACATATACTCGCTTAGCTATTTTCCATCTTTCATTCTCTCAACATGTCCAAATCGTCTTAAAGCCCCTGTCTTCATTTTACTTAACACTTGCCTTACTGTGCTAAACAATTCCGCCAGCCACTGTGCTGGACGCTCAGCATCCAGTGAAAAATATATGTTTAAAATTAAAATTATGCAAAATCTGCTAGGTTATTTTTTGTAATTAATTATAAAATTATTTTATTATGTAAGTCCTGGTCACTCACTATCCATCATAGGGTGGCAAGTGTTAAAGTGTTCATTTTATCATGCGTTCATTTTTAACGTCTTAATTCTGACTTTTTTTTCAAACATTGACACTCCACAAACTCTTCTCAACCCACACGTCTCCACAGCGTTAATCTTACTCGTATCTTACTTCTGCTAACTCCAAATTTCCCGTCTATACATCAAAGTGGGCACCATCACACTATTATTTACTGTCATTATTCCTACTGTTGATATTGGCATGCTTTAAGAAGCGGCTGAAAAACTCTTAATTTCTAGTCAGTAATATAACGTGTTTCATTCCTTTTTTCTTACCTTTTCTTTGATGTATAATATCTCACTTTTACTTTAATAAGTATACGTCCATAAATTGCATAAATATGAATAATTACCTCCATGGCCTGGTGATAAGATACTTGTCTGCCGATCCGGAGGTTGCGGGTTCGATCCCCGCTGGAACCCAGATTTTTTTTAAATAGGATTCCAGTCTGGTTAACACTTAGGGCCTATAAAAACATCTTTCTGGTTGGTTGGAAGAGATTGCCACATGGCAATAAACTCTCCAGGTTAAAAAAAAATTATCTGAATATTTTTTGTGACCATATAATTTGCTTTATTTACTTTTGTCTGGTTGGTTAGAAGAGATTGCCGCCTGGCAATAAACCCGCTTGATTGTATTTACAACTAAATATTAAATAAAAATAAATAAATATTGCGCGGTTGTTGCATATAACATTCAGTGTTCCATCAACATTGTCCCTGTCGCTACCCTTATTTCAATGTCCCCTTTCAACTTGCCCAGCTCACGTCAACATACTGCCTATATAACGAAACTCTTCAGCTTAATACAATTTTCTGAGTTAACCTATACATCGCGCTCACTTTTACCACACTTCTTTCTATAACTATAACCTTTGATTTCATTACATTCATTTCATACCACATCCCTTAAATCTCCTTCATTTCCAGCAAGCATGACCATATCATCCGCATACAGAAGTCTACAGAGATTTACTTCATTCATTCAGGAAGTTTATTAATTCATTGTGAAAATAATTAATAAACTTCCTGCTCGGTATCCCACGGCGGAGCTTTTCAGAGAGTATCAGGTCCTGAACATAGCCAATTTACATCTCAAATCCTTTCTCTGGCACTACCATCGAGAGGAAGGGAAGATGCAGACTTGGCAGACACACATGACACGCATGGCAACTAATGAAATGTTCACCATCCCTAGAGTTAAAACCTCTTTTGCCCAAAGGCAATATGCTTATTTGGCTCCCATTACATACAATGGCGTGCCGACTTCAATAAAGGTAAAGGTAGGAAAACCATTTAGACAGTCAATCGGAGCGTGGTTGTTATTGCGACTGGATTTTGAGTACTTGGGCTTTCAGGATGAACGACGAGTGGAAGGGATTTATGTGAGATTTGTGATTGTGTGCGGTATAGTGTGGGATGAATATTTTTGGTCTTTCTGGAGTGATGATGCGTGAGGAGTTGAATTTCGCAAGATGTTTCCAGTTGTATTTGAGTGTCACTGTTTGTCAGGTTGATGAGAGCGTGCAACGGGGTTTTGTTTTTGTGTAATCAAAAATCGGAAAGAAGTATCGATTTATTTTTTTCATGCTAAATATCCTCAGTGAGATACAGGCAAAAGCCTAGTTTACTGGGGATACGACAAATGAAAGGCAACAAACCCAGATCCATTAAAATTGTATGTCCAAATCAAATTATCTGTTGTTTTTCTCAAATTGTGTATATTTCTTGTCATGTGTAATAATAAACAAATAAAAATAAATTCTTACAACTCCTCCGTCATCTTTTAGATTGTGTTGTTGATGAAATAAATATCCGAACGATCATTGATTTCGGCATTGTATGAAAATGAAAATTAAGGTTGATGTGAATACAAACAGGAAATCGTTTACAATTTAGTTGATCTCGTATTGATCGACTCAGGACACATGCAGGCTGTAATTATTGACTTTGCGAATCGCCGTTTATGGACACTCAGAGCTAGTTTATGGACACTCGCAACACAATTCGCCAAAAATAGGTTGAAAACTATATGCTGCAGATATATAACGTTAAGTGATGCTAGTTCAAGGTCACAAAATGTTGAGTATAGGTATCTCAGACAAATAAATACTCGAACCCACAATAAGATATTAATTTGGTACATAATTAACGATCGTTTTACTGGTGCCCTTCGAATCTATTCAGCACCATTTAACAAAAATGGAAGGGCATTCGATGAAGAGCTTCTGATTCCAACTGATATATATGTGAAACCACTGCTGAATGCTGTCAGAAGCGGAATGATCAAGGTTTAGGAGAGCTATCCATAATGAAACAAATATCTCAATTATTCAACATTTATCTAAAAATATCTTTTACAGAATGAAATAAAATATAACATCTGTCAAAATTGTAATATGTATATAAAACAAAATGTCACTCTTGTTGAAATTAGAATCCATAGACTCTAACATGGAATGCGCCCAGCCAGGCTGGCGGGTGGACCTATCTACTGCTACAAAGGCATTGGGTCACATTACTGGAGGGTGCGTGTTGGAGAACATTCCGAGAGTTCTTCCACCAGGAGTTATTGTGAGGCTATCATAGATGCTATGTATCTCAGACAAATACTCGAACCCACAATGAGATATTAAGTTGGTACATAATTAACGATCGTTTTACTGGTGCCCTTCGAATCTATTCAGCACCATTTAACAAAAATGGAAGGGCATTCGATGAAGAGCTTTTGATTTCAACTGATATATATGTGAAACCACTGCTGAATGCTGTCAGAAGCGGAATGATCAAGGTTTAGGAGAGCTATCCATAATGAAACAAATATCTCAATTATTCAACATTTATCTAAAAATATCTTTTACAGAATGAAATAAAATATAACATCTGTCAAAATTGTAATATGTATATAAAACAAAATGTCACTCTTGCTGAAATTAGAATCCATAGACTCTAATATGGAATGCGCCCAGCCAGGCTGGCGGGTGGACCTATCTACTGCTACAAAGGCATTGGGTCACATTACTGGAGGGTGCGTGTTGGAGAACATTCCGAGAGTTCTTCCACCAGGAGTTATTGTGAGGCTATCATAGATGCTATGTATCTCAGACAAATACTCGAACCCACAATGAGATATTAAGTTGGTACATAATTAACGATCGTTTTACTGGTGCCCTTCGAATCTATTCAGCACCATTTAACAAAAATGGAAGGGCATTCGATGAAGAGCTTCTGATTCCAACTGATATCTATGTGAAACCACTGCTGAATGCTGTCAGAAGCGGAATGATCAAGGCATTGGGTCATATTACTGGAGGGTGCGTGTTGGAGAACATTCCAAGAGTTCTTCCACCAGGAGTTATTGTGAGGCTATCATAGATGCTATGTATCTCAGACAAATACTCGAACCCACAATAAGATATTAAGTTGGTACATAATTAACGATCGTTTTACTGGTGCCCTTCGAATCTATTCAGCACCATTTAACAAAAATGGAAGGGCATTCGATGAAGAGCTTCTGATTCCAACTGATATCTATGTGAAACCACTGCTGAATGCTGTCAGAAGCGGAATGATCAAGGCATTGGGTCACATTACTGGAGGGTGCGTGTTGGAGAACATTCCGAGAGTTCTTCCACCAGGAGTTATTGTGAGGCTATCATAGATGCTATGTATCTCAGACAAATACTCGAACCCACAATAAGATATTAAGTTGGTACATAATTAACGATCGTTTTACTGGTGCCCTTCGAATCTATTCAGCACCATTTAACAAAAATGGAAGGGCATTCGTTGAAGAGCTTATGATTCCAACTGATATCTACGTGAAACCACTGCTGAATGCTGTCAGAAGCGGAATGATCAAGGCATTGGGTCACATTACTAGAGGGTGCATGTTGGAGAACATTCCGAGAGTTCTTCAATAAGTTCTTGTAAGAACTTCATATTAACTTTTGTTGGGTGCTTAAAACATCCATCGGTGTTCTATTCTGAATTTCTTTGGATGAATTAAAAAACAAGTGAATCCAGAGTGGTCTATGCCCTTCGCCATTCTATTCTCAATTTCTTTAAATTAATTTAAATGAAAGGCAACAAACCCAGATCCATTAAAATTATATGTCCAAATCAAATTACCTGTTGTTTTTTTCTCAAATTGTGTATATTTCTTGTCATGTGTAATAAATAATAATAATAATAATAATAATAATTAAAAACCAAGTGAGTACCGAGTGGTGTATGCCCTTCGCCATTCTATTCTCAATTTATTTGGATGAATAAAAAAAACAAGTGAGCCCAGAGTGGTCTATGCCCTTCGCCTTTCTATTCTCAATTTCTTTATTCAAAAACAAATTAGCTCGGAGTGTCCTTACAGGTCTGATAGGATTTGTAAAGATATGCAGAGTTCGATAAGTAAATTGTATGAGAGATGCACAGTATACACAATAGAATAGAACACAATAGAATATGTGATACACAATAGAATTTTGGTGCCAACTTTGGTGTGTGGGAGTGAAATGTGAACATGGAAAAAGGCAGAGAAATCGAATAACTTTTATATTTCTTGCTATTAATGTAGTATTGGACAGTTTGTATCACAACTTTAATAGCAAAACAATGTTTCTTTGAATAACTGTGGTATTTGGTTTTAAAGAGTTCCAACTGACGTTCTGTCAAATGTGTGTTTTGGCTGTAAGAAAATTGTTGATGTATAACTAAGAAAATTGATGATATCAAGATCTTATAAAACTGAAGCGTTCCTTGGATCAAAAATTTGCAACACATTCCGGAGGAAAAATACTGTATTCCACTTTCATTGTATACAGTACAATTATTGTCATTTGACAATCTTTTCCATGCAACCAGAGAGATATTTTAGTAAAAACTAGACTGGAATCTTTTGTTTATAAAAAAAACTGGGGTCGAAAGGGGGTGAAACCTGCAATAGGTTAGAACAGCGGTTCCCAACCTTTTTTGGCTCGCGTACCACTTGGTAGTACATCACGCTTAATTGTACCACTTCGTAAACGAGACAATGTACACTTTCATTTTTACAAATTTACAGCAGCGCCGCAGGCGAAATTTTTGTTTTAAATATAATAATATTAATGAAATTGTATTTAAAAATATATTTATTACCGAAATTTTCTATTTATTATCGAAAATAATAGTTATGAAAGTGTTGCTTAAGATTATAATACATTGTTATCAAGTTATAAGTTTAATTTTTAAACAAATTTTACGAAAATATAAGCACAATAATATAAGCAAAATAAATTTAATGAGATCCTTGTGCTTGTTTCGAAGAACATAATTTTTTGAAATTTGGTTCAAAAGATGTGAGATATACCCTTAAATCTCCCCCTGCGTCCAATTTGTTGCGATACTTATTTTTTATGTCCGCCATTACTGATTATTTTTCGCGTACCACCAACTATCCACTCGCGTACCACCGGTGGTACGCGTACCACAGGTTGGGAACCGCTGGGTTAGAAGATACGCATCTTATCAACTAGGTCAAGGATATTGGTAATATACAAAAAGGTTGCCCGTTGACAGTGCTAACAGTGAGCTTTTGGAGGTCTCCACATAAGCATATGCATGAATGACTGATGCGACATGTTGTTGGACATATTTTTTATGTATTTAAGCTTATATATTTATTTTATAAAGCACCTTCATGTTTGTCATATCACGCTTTATCACTTGAAAAAGAATGGGCTGCAGCACAGTTATTAGGCGATCTCAACAAATTAATGTTTCACATATTTAGCATTCCACCAATAGCAGAAACCGTTTACCATAATCTCCCGATGAATTCTACCAAAGCGGTCATACTAAATACACTACATAGCTCTTATATAATGGATGACCTTTGAAATTCTTTGTCGAGTCTGACCGGAATCAACGCACACCTTATTTCGCTTAACATTTTTTAAGAGAAGCCATGACTCATCACCGGTCACCAGATGTTTAAGAAAGGGATTTTGCTCATTTCGCTGAAGCGATTGGGTAAATATGTGAACTAGACTGATTTTTTTGCCGTCGGAGAGCTCGTGCCATTTTCCATACCTTACCGAGCTTTTTGAGGCGCCTGACGACCATGGATTGGTCAACATTGAATTGTTCGGCCAGCGTCCTTGTTGTTAAACTTTCGTCTTCCATGGTCATCTGAAGATCATCAAAATCAGATAGATGACCACATTTTTTGTTATATTTTAAGCTTTTGTCGCCAGATTTGAAACGTAGAATCATTTTCAAACTTGACTTTAATCGATCGTTCCTTCACCAAAGATCGCAAAATGAATGCTGTAGTCCATCCTTTTTCGAAGTGACAAAGCGTGATGTAATGAATATGAAGATAATTAGCAATACGCATTTTTAATACCTAAATAGTAAAGAATATATCGAGGATTTTTTTTTTAAACAAAATGACAAATTTGACAGATTCGAAAGCACAGATGAAACGATCGTTGATTATGCACCAGCCTGTATGATATATGTTCCAGTTAACATACTGTAATAACAGTTCACAGTTTTTTTTACAAGTGATGCTAGTTCAAAGTCACAAAATGTTAATGTCACAAATATCTAGGACAAATACTCGGTATTTAATTGTAACATATTTATTTATTTATTGGATAAAACAATAAAACAATACTTAATTGTCCCGAGGAGTTTTTTTTGTTTCTTTTTTGCTTGAGTAAGTAAACCGTTGCACACCATCAAACTTACCGACCCCACCACTGTACTGGATCCGATGACACACCGAATTGAGACGATCGGAGCACATCGGCCTGTTTTTTTTTTCTTTTTTTGAAAGAATAGATATGACGGAAGTCAAAGGTATCCTTATACCCTCGAATTCTAGGCAAAAAAAATGCATTTGCCATTCGAGGGGAGTAGCACAGCGCGGGATTCGAATCAGCGACCTTCGCATGGAAGACCAATGCGTTACCGCGCGTCTATATGTACATACTATGTTGCTATCAATAAACCCATATTTATTTAATTGGTTAAAGAAGTTTGACCTCATAATGAAGTCATCAATACGTATTTATAATAATTAATTACATATTTAGCGGAAACCCCAAGGAAAAATAATGACTTCTGTTCCATAATGACTACGGAAAATGATTTTCCTTTCAATTAGCGCATTGTTTTAGTATATATAGACACAAACGTTACCCAATCCAGGATATAAATAAATCTATGACTATTGCGTTTTTATGTGTATTAAAAATGATTAGAAGTGATTGCCTATGTATATTTACTGTTAAGTGACACGCAAGAATCCAGTATTATTTTCTTCTTATATACTTCACTTTACGAACCCTCTGTTAACGGAATTGAAAAAAACAATTAACTAATTCGTTTTACGGAAATACCTATATACGGAGCGTTTTAAAATTGGAAATGAAAATTTGCGCGAATGGACCGAGATCTATCCTTTTTGAAGTGAAACTTCCATAGGCGCGGTAGGGTAAATTGGTCTGAACGTCACGAAAAGTGAAACGCTTCATCTATTGTGAGTGTAAAATTAAATAAACTTAAATTAAATAAAATTAAATAAAGTTTAATAAAATTCAACATTAAATTTAAAAAAATGAAATAAATTTAAAAAATTATTAAAAAAAACACAAAATAAAATAAAATAAAATCAAAATTAATTAAATAAAAGAAAAATTTATCAAAATTAAATAAATAAAGATAAATAAATTCATTTAAATAAGTTATTTTAAATAAATTTAAATTAAAAATTTAAATAAATTAAAAATGAATAAAATTAAGTAAAAGTTATTGTAAATTAAATTAAATAAAAATTATAAAAAAAAAATTTTCATTAAATAAAATAAAGTAAAATAAAAATAAATTAAATAAAACAAAAATTAAATAAAATTAAATAAATTAAAATAAATTAATTAATTTAAAAAAATTAAAATAAAAAATTAAATAAATTAAAATTAAATAATAAATAAAATAAATAAATTTTAATTTAAAAAAAATTAAATAAACTTAAAAGATTTTTTTTTAATTAAATAAGTTATTTAATGAATATATATATATTTTTTAATTAATTTTTCATTTAAATCAATAATACATCATAGACACGCTACGCGCATGCGCCGCGTGTACCCTGTGTATACGTAGCATAAATCAACCAATAAACGCTTGCGTATTATATTAGAATTTAATAAAAAAAAATTAAAAATCGTTACATAACAAATGGAAAAAAGCAATGCATAAAATCAAATTCTTCATATTTATTCAAGGGTTTGTAAAGCGGTTTTCATCACTTTCTTCATATTTATTCAAGGGTTCGTAAAGTGGTTTTCATTAATTTCTTCATATTTATTCAAGGGTTTGTAAAGCGGTTGTCTCCACTTTCTTCATATTTATTCAAGGGTTTGTAAAGCGGTTTTCATCACTTTCTTCATATTTATTCAAGGGTTCGTAAAGTGGTTTTCATTAATTTCTTCATATTTATTCAAGGGTTTGTAAAGCGGTTGTCTCCACTTTCTTCATATTTATTCAAGGGTTTGTAAAGCGGTTTTCATCACTTTCTTCATATTTATTCAAGGGTTCGTAAAGTGGTTTTCATTAATTTCTTCATATTTATTCAAGGGTTTGTAAAGCGGTTGTCTCCACTTTCTTCATATTTATTCAAGGGTTTGTAAAGCGGTTTTCATCACTTTCTTCATATTTATTCAAGGGTTCGTAAAGTGGTTTTCATTAATTTCTTCATATTTATTCAAGGGTTTGTAAAGCGGTTTTCATCACTTTCTTCATATTTATTCAAGGGTTTGTAAAGCGGTTTTCATCACTTTCTTCATATTTATTCAAGGGTTTGTAAAGCAGTTTTCATTACTTTCTTCATATTTATTCAAGGGTTTTTAAAGCATAAATTCTACCCCCAAGTAACAATTCTGCAAGGAAAACCAATCTTAAGGTGTTCTTCTTTAGAAACCTCACGATACTTGGAAGATTAAATTGATACAAAGTAAGTTGTTTTTAATTGGGAATAATAGCAATGTCCATTTTGTCTTTAAACGGCTCCTCAGAAGCTTTGCAATGTAACAATAATTACAAAGAAACTATGATAAGTGTCGAGTGACGGCAGTGAAACATAAATAACTTGTGAGTTGTTGTCGACAACACGAAGAACTCGTCAAGTTATCATTGACACCAACACGAATATTGAAACAATTTCATTATTCGTCTTTTCTTATTATCGTTACTTTATTTCGTATAAATATATCCAGAGCCGGATAGAAGTTGTCCATGTCTTATTATGAATTTAAATGAATTTAATTTAAATGAATTTAATGAATTTAAATTAATTTAATTCAATGAAGGAATTTAAATGAATATCCGAACAACTCGACGGTTACCAGCTGAAAAGACTAAAATCTTGAGAGTATTGCAGATAAATTATATTAAATTAAATTTATTTTTATTTAGTTAAGCATTTACATGAAATTAATCAATGTATCCAAGCAAAATAGATCATTTTTAAACTATACCAACGATTGAAATCCCAATTACCAGTATCGTGTACAGTTCAGTCATGTTATATCTGTGTCATGTACAGTTCAGTCATGTTATCTCTGTATCATGTACAGTTCAGTCATGTTATCTCTGTATCATGTACAGTTCAGTCATGTTATCTCTGTATCATGTACAGTTCAGTCATGTTATCTCTGTATCGTGTACAGTTCAGTCATGTTATCTCTGTATCATGTACAGTTCAGTCATGTTATCTCTGTATCATGTACAGTTCAGTCATGTTATCTCTGTATCATGTACAGTTCAGTCATGTTATATCTGTATCATGTACAGTTCAGTCATGTTATCTCTGTATCGTGTACAGTTCAGTCATAATATATCTGTATCATGTACAGTTCAGTCATGTTATCTCTGTATCATGTACAGTTCAGTCATGTTATCTCTGTATCATGTACAGTTCAGTCATGTTATCTCTGTATCATGTACAGTTCAGTCATGTTATCTCTGTATCGTGTACAGTTCAGTCATAATATATCTGTATCATGTACAGTTCAGTCATGTTATCGCTGTATCATGTACAGTTCAGTCATGTTATATCTGTATCATGTACAGTTCAGTCATGTAATCTCTGTATCATGTACAGTTCAGTCATGTTATCTCTGTATCATGTACAGTTCAGTCACGTTAGCAAGATAAATAAATAAATAAATATAGGTTTATTGACAGCAACATAGTATGTACAAAATATATTTAAATAACACTTAAACACATAAATTGCAGATAATACATTAAATACAGAAGCTATCAAAAGGTCTGGGCTCATCTAATAACATCCCCTCGGCCAAGATACACCCCACCAATATAGGGCAAACCCAGCCACGGGGACACCAGATGTTTTCAGCCCACACCCTTGAACACGTAGAACAAGAATATAAAAAAAAAACACAGAAAATAAATAGATGACACAAAAAATACATTCAATAGAGAAGACATTAAAAGGTCCAGGGTCATCCCACAAACATTCCCCCGGCCGAAATACACCCCACCAATGTAGGGCGAGCCCGACCGCAAGGCCATCGGGGGCTTCCATCCCACACCCCGTCCTTCCATCCCACACCCCACAATCTAGATTAAAGAATAATAAATAATGTTCAGGTCTGTATCGTGTACAGTTGTCATGTTAGCAAGATAAGTTTGAGAAAATATTTTGATGAAAACCACAAATTTTCCGTCAATTCATCTGAATTGATGGAAATGTTTATTCCGTCAATTCACCATCTTTCCAAAGCCTGAGAGCGTTAATTTTAATTCAAATATATTCTCACCCAAGTCAGCTACCGTATTGTACCCTCAGCACGTTCTCACTATTGGGTTATATAGAAGCTTGTTTTTATTTCTAATTATAGTTAAGATCATTACACTTAACCCTTTCAGACCTGGCGTCCATTGTAATGGACACAGAGTTCATTTGTTTTTTTACAAACAACTTTGTGACATATTTCTGTTTTCTGATAACAAATTAAGTGAAGGATACTCTAGAATCGACTTTAAACGTTTTAGTCCCCATCTATCGACATCATATTGTATTTAGTGTAAATATACTCACAAGCAAGTATATTTTTATAAACCTTAGAATTAATTCAGGTTTAAAGAGGTCAAACTTTGTATTTTGGATAAAAAATTAAAATCTCTCTGGTTGGTTGGAAGAGATTGTCACAAGGAAATAAATCCGCCAGGCTGTACTGTATACAATGAAAGTAGAATACAATACAATACAATTGTTATACAAGGTCACCTGGCGGGTTTATTGCTCTACAGTCATTTGTTCCAACTAACCAGCTCATCGTGGATGTATTAAAGTGTTTTGTTCCATGACAAATTAAAAAAACACATCTTTAAGATTCAAGTAATAAAACAAATAAATAACGAATTCGAAACAATAATTGTAGAAGTAGAGGATAGAAATTCGTTAAAGGGCAGTGGAAGAAGAAAAAGAAAATTAGTACTAAAAGATATTCTAAGTAACGTAATATTTTTTCAATTATTTCCTTAACGTTATTAGGAATGGCGCACATCTGATAAATCATGGAAGTTCATTCCATAGTAACGTTGAGTGAATAGCAAATGAAAAGCAGAAAAATATATTTGTGAACGAAGTAAATACTATGTGGGAGGATGAAAATGATCTTTGGACTCTGAAAAGGTGTAAAGATCTTCTCTCTCTACCTATCCCAAAACAGACAGGACGTGATGGTATTAGAAAATAAAAACGAAAATTGCCGATCATTGTAGTCTATAGTTCGGAAATTATGGGATGAGTCCTGTGACAGCTCACAAATTTGCCCCAATACAACCTTATGTAATGTATTTACCTAAATAACTTGCTATTTATTAGAATTGAGGCTTATATTAAAGTTGATAAAATAATTAAAATTACTGAACATCGTTACAAGGTTGTATTGGGGCAAATTTGTGAGCTGTCACAGGACTCATCCTGGAATTTCCGAGCTATAGTTGGTTGACTTCTACCCTAGAGAATCATAAAAAAAATCCAAACCTGACAAAAGTCTTTAAATATTGTTGTTTCTTCTCGACTCTCTGCAAGTTTCATGCATAGTCGAGTAGCTCTAATCCCGAAGGTTCGATTAATGGTGCTGAAGACGATGTTATCTCTCGGTAACACTCTTCAATGTGTCTAAATCATATGTAAGTTAGTGTCCATGTATCCATTTAGAACTTTCGCGTGGCCAAAAATGAAACCTTTTAAATATTTTGTAGTAACATTCATTTCTTTTTAATCTGTCATTAAGGATGAAATATTGCCCATAATATAGAAACATTAATGCTGGATTCTTGAATAACATGATCAAAACCCTTAGGGGTTCCGTCTCTTATCAGAACCTTCTCTCCATGCCCGAAATATTAATTACTGCAACATGTATGTACCTTTAGAAATTGTTGTTTTCTCCTTTGGAATGGAACTAAAACAAAACGTGAAAAACGAAGAAAAGGCTTAAATCGAAAAATCTTTTTGCATTCTTGTGCAATAAGGTTATATATCATGTTACTTTTTTCTTGATAGGTCTTATAAAAGAAGTGTTGTACTGCTAAATTTTAACTTAAACAATAACACATAGTGTTATTTTACTGAACGAGGGAACTCAGTTGAGAAAATTTCAAATTATGCTGAATAAAGGATTGAATGAAGACTATTTTAAAACTGAGTAAATAGACTAGAATTTTATTTATTTATTTATTATTACACAAGATAAGAAATATACATAATTTGCGAAAAAAACAACAGGTAATTTAATTTGGACATACATGATTTTAATGGATCTGGGTTTGCCGCCTTTCATTTGTCGTATCCCCAGTAAACTAGGCTTTTGTCTGTATCTCACTGAGGATATTTAGCATGAAGTAATAAATAGATACTTCTTTCCCATTTTTGATTACACAAAAACAAAACCCCGTTGCACGTTCTCATCAACCTGACAAAGAGTGACACTCAATTACAACTGGAAACATCATGCGGAATCAAACTCTTCACACATCATCACTCCAGAAAGACCAAAAATGTTCCTCTCATAATATACCGCACACAATCATAAGATTAAAAATAAAAACAAAAATATACAGAAACACAAATACACAACAACAAGAAGAAACTCACACTCAAGAGCCTACACAAATCTATTCCACATGTCCTTCATTCTGAAAGCCCAAGTACTCAAAATCCGGTCGCAATAACAACTAAATGGTTTTCCTTCCTTTATTCTTATTGATTTCGGCACGCCATTGTATGTCATGGGAGCCAAATAAGTACATTGCCTTTGGGCAAAAGAGGTTTTAACTCTAGGGATGGTGAACATTTCATTAGTTGCCATGCGTGTCATGTGTCTCTGCTGAGTCTGCATCTTCCCCTCCTCTCGGTGGTAGTGCCAGAGAATGGATTTGAGATGCAAATTGGCTATGTTCAGGACCCGATACTCTCTGAAAAGCTCCGCCGTGGGACACTGGGCAGGAAGTTTATTAATTATTTTCACAATCAATTTTTGGGAAACCAGCAATATGTGTTTCTGGGTTAAGGTGCATCCCCCCCAAACTGATAGACCGTAGGAAAGTGCTGATTGACATAAGGCGAAGTATGTACTTTTAAGAATATTTTCACTGAGCACATTTCCAATCATACGGAATATGTATCCTAGTTTTCAATATTGACAATATACTTTGTAAACTAAAAATGGTATAACCTTCATGGTCTAGTTGGTAAGACGCCAGTCTTCCAATACGGGGGCTGCAGCCTGAATTCCCAATAGAACCCAATCTGTTTTAAAAATTGATAAAGTCTGGTTTTCTCTTCAGGACTCTTGACATATTTCTGATTGGTTGTAAGAGATTGTCACATTAGATCAGGTTCTATTATTTGTAACAAAAGTGTAATACAATAATATTATACAATATGTGTATGTTAAAAAAATCTTCATTTTCAATACCTTTGTCTTGATTCTTAAACTAATATGTTGCCAAAATTATACCTGCACAAATTGAAATGTTCAATGTGGATGCAGTGCATAGCCGCGCTGTTATGCATTGGGTTTCCATGAGAAAGATGGCCGGTTCAAACTTTAATAACTTAGCAAACTTCACTTATGTTAATACCCAAACTATTGGGTATTAACATAAGTTGTGTCATTAAAATGAGCACCAAAATTAAAACAAAATGGTAAAGGTTATACGTCATTCAAAAGAAAATTTTCTGATCTACACGATATAGTGTTTGCTTTTACGTTACATATATTATTTTATTTAATTACAAGTCTTCAAAATGGAATGTCAAGTAGACGAAAGTGAGCATTTTCGACACGTTCGACAATTGATTTTTGTTGTTTTCACTCAAAACATGTGGAACGCAAGCGCCGAACTTCTGGCTTTTTCCATTAATTTTCGATAGCGTTATACAGTCATGTGACTACAATTCATCTGCTCAGCCAATTCTACGGTGGTTTGAAGGGGATCTTCATGAATAATATGGTTCAAGCGGTCCTCATTGAAGTCTATTAGTCGTCCGGAACGCTCCATGTTTTTCAGGTCGAAATTACCGTCTTTGAAACACAAAAACCATAGACAACCTGTCCTTTCATTCATAGCATCTCCACCGTACACTTCGCAAATATCGCGAGCAGCTTTATTCTCTCGATTGAATGCGAACAGAAGGAGGTGTCGAAAATGCTCACTTTCGTCTACTTGACATTCCATTTTGAAGGCTTGTATAGTAATCAAATAACATAATGTATGTAACGTAAAAGTAAACACAATATCTTGTAGAACAGAAAATTTTCTTTCGAATGACGTATGACATTTACCATTTTGTTTTACTTTAGGTGCACATTTTTAAACACACAACTTATGTTAACACCTAATATTATTGCTATTATAAGTTACTTTTGATATTTTTTATGCAATAAGAATGTATACCTACTTTTATTATAAATAATACTTAATATATAGTAAGTGTGTTTAATTTGAATAAATATTTTTAAATAAAAAAAGTAAAAGTTGTGTGAAAAATACAGCAGATATTTCGAAAGGACTATCGTTCATTAGTGGATGAAAAATTTGGAGATAGTATCTTATAAAAGGTAAAATATTAATGGTTGAGGATTATGAAACAAAACAAAATATCCTTAAATGGTTATTTATTAATCCTCGCCAGTGAATCCTTTGGGAATCGGTCAAGTTATTTATGAAACAAAGTTAATAACGCGCGATATTAAATGTTTCCCAAATTAAATTTCGTGTAGCCAAAATTTACATAATTTATTTTATTTGATTCCAGTGGACATGGTCAAAGAAATTTCGCCAATTTAATTTGAAATAGACGTGTTTTCAGCAAATTAAATGTCAATTTTATCGTTTTGTATTCAAATAAATTGGTGTGTTATGTATCACGAGGGTAGTTTAAAAAGTTTGATAAAAATGTAAGAAAATAATTATTTGTTTTAAAAAATGAATGGATAATAGCTGGACCAAGTGTAAAGCCCTCTTTTCAGGGCTTGACACTTGGTCCAGCTATTTTCCATTTCTTATCCCGTTTGAATTACAGGTTTAGTCACACTCTGCCAAAAGGGATTTACTGTAGTGATGATATCCTAATTGGACGAAAATTTCTTTCCACCGAGTATTTTTTTTTATTTTGAGAACAGAAAGAAGTTGCGCGGGGTAATAAGTAATAAGGGAACGGGGCACAGGTGATAAGGGAATGGGTTCTCCACCGTACATCAACGTTACGACAGGTTGACTCGCAGATTCAGCTTTACGTGGAGTGCCTAGCTATGAACCGACCTGGATGATTTTATGGCATCCCTATTTACATGTTAAATTATTGATGATGATTACACTTCTGTTTTATAAAGGAGAACTTCCATTACCTTGTTGGTAAGATATATGTTTTCATGTTTCTAGTCTGATATTTACTTAGGGACTTTTAAACATCTTTCTGGATGACTGGAAGACGTTTCCCCATGGTAATAAACCCGTTAGGTTTTACCGTTTACAACGGAAGTGTTACACAATACATCAAATTGGCGAGTTTTTGCATATCTCATTTTTTTATCCATCAACTAGATAGTTGTTAAGTGGGCTTAAGTGAAAGAACAAGATCAATGTGGGACTCTCTTTTTTTGTTGTATATCAAATATAAAAATATGTCGAAAGTACTCAAACTTTCTCCATTTGATTGTGGATAATACTACTCCATCTTTATTCATCATTTTCAAGATGCCATCATTACAAACTTTGTTAACAAATGAGACTCAGTATTATTACGAGCTTTGTCAAACAATGAGACTCTCAACATCTTTACGAACTGTGTCAACCCATAAGACTCTCAGCGTCTTTACGAACTTTGTCAACCCATGAGACTGTCAGCATCTTTACGAACTGTGTCAACCCATGAGACTCTCAGCGTCTTTACGAACTTTGTCAACCCACGAGAGTCAACAAACTCTAAATAATACCTTAGATGAAAACTAAGTCGTGTTTTATTTTAATATCTCATTTTTTATTTGGTTTAACGTTATTTAATAAGATGTATGATAATACTTTCACGTTCGTTTTGCATCAACCAATACAATCATTTTAAATCCAGCCCTGATGCCATGAACTAATCAGAGATCACTAATCAATCACGACACGATCAAGTGTTACTTCTTGATCAAGGAAGGCCAGTGTTTATCTGAATGACCAATTCATTTCTAAGAATAATGTGCCGAGAAAACGCACGTGGAAGAATTCCTGTTACTGGACAAGGTTCTATAGGACGTGCGGTAAATCCTGGCCAAAAGGTCGGCTGCTGTAAATCCACGTTGAGCTACTCGTCCTCAGAAAACACATAATTCTTTCATACTTAGATTTCAAATATTTTTACTACACTTTTGTTGTATACAGTATAACCTGACAAATTTATTGCTAAATGAAAATCTCCTCCAACCAACTAGAAAAATGTTAAAGAAGTGTTAAATAAAAAGAAAATTACTGAAATCTTGAGGAGTACCATGTGAATAGTATCATAGAGTGAGTTAATTACACATACAGGTGATGATCTTCATCAGATGCTTGACGAAGAGTTCAAGTAAAAAGATCAAAACGTATGTCATAATCAAATCACTCAATCACAGTTGAATTGTCTTAAATTAACGTATCTATACTCTTAAGTTAAATGTGACGGTTCAACTGTTCTTAATTTGCTTTCAACTTATCCTGCGGATTTTAAAATACATTTCCAGATGTGAGGCAGATAACTTGGAGAAATTTATAGTCATAAGAAATGTGTCAGGAAGAAGATTAAGTAGGAGAGCGCCAGGAAAATGAAGTGACTTGTACACTGCCATGCAAACGGTAAATGAAAAGTAAAAACATCCTTTAATTGCGACCCTCAATAATGAAGAGCGACATAGATAATGTCTTAATAATAAAAACATCCTTTAATTACGACCCTCAGTATTGAAGAACGACATAGATAATGTCTTAATAATAAAAACATCCTTTAATTACGACCCTCAGTAATGAAGAACGACATAGATAATGTCTTAATAATAAAAACATCCTTTAATTACGACCCTCAGTTATGAAGAATGACATAGATAATGTCTTAATAATAAAAATATCCTTTAATTACGACCCTCAGTAATGAAGAACGACATAGATAATGTCTTAATAATAAAAGCATCCTTTAATTACGACCCTCAGTAATGAAGAACGACATACATAATGTCTTAATAATAAAAATATCCTTTAATTACGACCCTCAGTATTGAAGAACGACATAGATAATGTCTTAATAATAAAAACATCCTTTAATTACGACCCTCAGTAATGAAGAACGACATAGATAATGTCTTAATAATAAAAACATCCTTTAATTACGACCCTCAGTAATGAAGAACGACATAGATAATGTCTTAATAATAAAAACATCTTTTAATTACGACCCTCAGTAATGAAGAACGACAAAGATAATGTCTTAATAATAACAACATCCTTTAATTACGACCCTCAGTAATGAAGAACGATATAGATAATGTCTTAATAATAAAAACATCCTTTAATTACGACCCTCAGTAATGAAGAACGACATAGATAATGTCTTAATAATAAAAATAAAAAAATAATTACGACCCTCAGTAATGAAGAACGACATAGATAATGTCTTAATAATAAAAAAACTACAATAAAACAATTTAAAAGCTTTGATGTATGTTAGTGAAACAAGGACATGGAAAAAGACATAAATAATGTGCCGAATAAATCGCTGTGGGAATGCGTGCACTGAGAAGAATACAACAGCAAACAAACAATGTAAGACAGAATACGGAATAAAGTGAACTTAAGGCTTATGTGTTAAGTAAGATGAAGAAGAGGACGCTGAGCTGGTTTGAACATGCGGTACGAATGAATGCAAATAGATTAAGAAAATATTGTTCAAGTGCAAATGTAAGTGGAAGGCGTGTGAGAGGAAGTCCAAAAATAGTATGTTATGATTGGGTCAAGTGACCGATAATTTAAAAAAAGAAAACGTAGAAAGTCAAAGAAATAGTAGGAGTTGTATGAAAAAAGATAGAGAGAAAAGCTAAGGATGTGTGTCGAGATAGGAAAGTCTGGCACTATGTCATATCTGCCTACCCTGACAGGGAAATGTCGTGATATTACGTGTATATAATAATTATCATCATCGCCCACAAAATAAAATCGGAAACATGTTATAAATAATAAATACACGTGATTTTTTTTTGAAAAGAATAAAGATTTATACTGCCAGCGGTCAGTTTATTATGAGTAACGGTAACGAAACGTGAGCACTAAATCTTAATTTAATGTTTCTGTTAAGCAAAGCAACTTCTGATATTTGGACCATGAACTAGAAACACCGAGACATGATCGCACTTCAGGCAACCTACGCCTACACTGTGTCCTCACAAGGAGGTGGACTAATTTTAGTCGTTATGTTATGTAAGGCGTTCAAATTTAAAAAAAAAACGAAATTTCCCAAACTTACATATTAACTTATTATATAATTTCGGCAATAGTTTTAGACACCTTTAAATGTTCATCCATCAAGAATGTTCTTTGGTTTAAAACGACCATCGTTCAATACATTTCCGTGTCCGGAACATATTATAAAATTAAGTCACGTGTTTCCAGTAGGAAAAAGGTCACCAAATCAAGAATTTACCAAGTGGGTCAAAAACTCTGGTGACTCCACATACTTCCCCGTTAGACCAAGAATTAGAATCTACCTACCGCAAAATCGACGTATGTCCTATTGGTGTAGTTCCCTACGGACGATAAAAAAGCGCAACTCTTAATCAGACAGCATCCCAATACATCACCCAACCGCCTCACCTTTATTATGGTTGTTATATGTTGCTACGAACCGTCTCAAACATCACGTGGCCATTCCAACTGACACACATCATCTTCCTAAGGTTACTGTTCTTAAAACTGATGAGTTTTCTCTCTCTTAGGTCTTTATAATATATCAAGATTCCGAACCATATAGTTTATTCGTTCATTTTCGTATCCGGATCATCAATGCTTAATTCTTCTTCTTTTTCTCAGTGTATGTCAGGTCCCCCCAACGTTGAATATCACTTGAGAGTAGATATCTTTGTCCCCGGCAGCCCGAAAAAGATCTCCAATGCCCCTTATGCAGTCCAATCACGTATATTGCGGAGCCAGGAGATTTTCCTCCTGCCAAATGTTTAATTAAGTCACGTATTTCATGTAGAAAACAACAGAGATCACCCTATCATTCGTAACAATCAAGTCCTGTTCAGAGCATGGGTCTCGATAATCGAACAAACTAGCAAATATTGTGAGTCCTGTGTATCCCCACAATCATATTCAGAACTTCTTTAGTTCAAGTAATCCCATCTTTGCATGTTCACCTAACTCTTGTCCCCCCTATTCGGAGTATATTCAGGGATCTTCAAGTAGACCACAGTAATTGATCTCCAGGTTCCATCGTTTCCAAGAACTCAATCGAGTCGCCTGGTGTATTTTTTTTATTTCAGAAAACATTATTTCTTCGAAGGAATTGTCAGTTTTTGCACTGTTAAATCTCAATGTTGCTAGGTGGTGATCCTTTAAAGTCAGACGACAATAAATAAAATAACTCAAAAAAATTATTTGTAGTTTTAACACTTTTAAAACAAACAAAAAATGGGATACCCTTGTGAAATAAAGGCGAGGATGGAGACAGCAAGAAGTGATTTCATTAAATTGAGGGGTCTTTTTACAAACCATAACCTGAGCTTGGAATCGAGAGTGTGCATGGTTTGCAGCTACATCTTCTCAACTCTCCTGCATGGGTTGGAGGAGTGGACACTGAAGCAGAAACCATCACGTATGATGTGGCTTTTAAAATGAGGATCTATAGACGTATTCACAAGATTCCCTGAATAGATCGTTTTAGAAATTTGGAAGTGCTTTCTCGTATGTATAACGACCAAGAACTGGTTAAAATTTTGAATATTCACAAGTTAGAGTATCTTGGTCACATAATGAAAAACACAAGATACATTAAAACAAAAAATGAATAGCAAACAAAACAGAGAAAGACAGTGTTCTTTTGACTTGGGTTAATAACTTGCAATAGGGGTGTGAATGTAGTACTACTGAGTTGTTCTAGGCTACAGTGAACAAGATAAGAATTGATTTAATGGTCACCAACATCTGCTGGTACTACAATACCAGATTTCGGATTGAGTACACTTCGTCCATCGCTTATTCTCTCATTATAAATAAATTGTTTACTATTTGTAAATTCTGATTTCGATTGAGAATCCCTGATATCATGACAGCATATAACATATCTGGAACATCTAGTTATAAATTTACATGCTTAAATTGAGAACAACTGAAAACAGCACGCTTAAAAAAACAAATTATTTATTATATTTTAGATAAATGTATGTAACAGTATGATTACAAAAAACATAAGCATAACGGAAGTGTTTGAAATTCTAGTTTAAATTTGTGGTTAATCATAGATGGGGACGTCAACCATCTTATAAATATGTATCTTCTTTATTCTTTAAAGTGAGACCTGTTATCATCAAGACTACCTAACTTGAGATATTGACTACCAGCTATCCTTCCATCTTTTTAGAGGTATTCCTAGGAGATGACTGCCTGCAGGTATTTCATTAATTGCCATTGTGGCGGTCGCACACTCGGTCAATGACCGATGAAATGACCTTTGCATTCCTTAGCAATGCAAAACAAACAAGTACGAAGTCCGGTCATTCAACTCCTCGGACTAGCTGACGCGGAGCGCATTCCATACTAGAGCGAGAACGCACCACATTTGTCTCGCCAGTAAATAAATTATCACCTACATACGACATTAATCGTTTTGCGGATGCAGAAACGAGACAACGAGATATCTTGCTCGCATTCCCGCACATACGCGGGAATTGTATAAATACCTACGTTTACTAATAAAAACTCTCTTTCCGCATTGCGATCGAAAACGTGTTTTATTTATCAACAAATCATCATCATCTCTTCCCTCTAGGACACATCTCCTACACCATGTATGGAACTCTTGTGTTATCCACCATTTCTACACGGACTCTCCCCCATCTTGCAATACGTACATTCCATCACACATTTTTCTTGCTTGGGTAAATAAATAAGACAATACCAGACATTCCTGTCTCGACACACATATTTTGGTTCTTCCACAATTCATAAACCTTCATATACAACTGTTTCTTCTTATAGTTATGTTACGTCTTATTTTTCCTTCTTTTAAATAATCATTACTTTACCATACTTTCCTAGATTTTCTTCTACCACGCCTATCACTCACATTTACATTGAATATTTGCTTTGTTAGTATTTCTTCATTCATTTGTGCAACGTGCCTAAACCATCTAAGAAAGTTCTTCTTCGCCTTACTCTACACACTGTCTTATATTATCACCCCATGTGTTCTTGTCAGTGCACGCATTTCTACAGCATTTCTTCGGCTTCTTTCAGTGTTTTTCCATGTCCACGATTCACTTCCATACATCAAAGTTGATACTAAAATACTGCTGTAAACTATCATCTTAACGAATTTGGATATTGTCCGGTTCGAGTATATATGCTTAATGCCCTCATTGACTTTGTTTCCTGTCGTTAAAATTCCTCAACTTGTTATAATTAGTTATTTTTCATCCATTTATCCCATTTACTTTTCCTTTCATTTTTTTCTATAGCCATGACTTTGGATTTTTTATAGCGAAAATGGTCTGATTCGCACTTTAGTAATAATTGTTATTTGTGCATCAAACTGACAATCTAAACGTCACTCGTTCGACGCCTAGATTCACCTATTTTAAATGTTGTTATTGATTCTAATTTAATATATGTTTTCACTATGCAACATAATAATTTTGGGCTTCTAATTTTTTTTAAATCTCCATAATAGTATATTCCTTTGCTCGAATTCTGCTGGTTGTCTATCTCTGGCTAGATACATTGCATAACGGTTTATTAGGCATCATCCATACATTAATGCGAATTTCATGTTAATTTTTGCACTGCGCCAAGCAGAGGATCAGTGCCTTATAATTTATTTGTTGTTCATTCACACCAGCAGGCATTCGACCTATGCTTATATCAGAACCTCAGACGCGAAATAATAATGCAGGGAGTCACATTGTGCATGATGATGCCAAGATCTAATGGTTTTCATGCATAGTTAAAATTCAGGCATTCCGAACTGATTTTACTTTTAAACCTTTCGTCATCTGAGTTGATAGAACTGACACTTGTTTAAAAATAATTATAAAAAAAGGATAGTCAGTTTCATTTTGTATTTGACGTAAAAATCTTGCTATATTTCAACCAGCAATTAGTACATTCTGTATTAATCATATTTGGCAGCTTGTAAGAAAATAATTTGACCAAGTAAGAATTATTAGAACTTAGATTAATACTTCTGAACTACTTCTAAAATACTTCTGAACATTAAAACATTAATAATAACAATGAAAGAACAACTTATAAACGCTATAGAGAGAAGACTCGTTAAGGGCGCACTTGCTCAGAATTCGAATCTACTAAGACAATTTAAAAATATAACAAAAAAAAAACAAGCGATAATTAGATTAAGAATTTTCCGGCATCTATATATGTTAAGAAAAACTTATTCGGTAAGAAAACCGCAGAAAACTTACCAACGAAAGACGAACTACGAAGAAACCTTTACATGGTATATCTTCAAGTTATCTCTAACGCTTTGAGGCAAACGAATATCGATCAAATTAAAATATTATTCATGAAAACGAACATTTACAAAAAAAAACTAAATTTGTTAAATAGTATGTAATAATTATTGTTTAATACTGTTCCAATACCGAAATAAACACGAAAATACACTGTTAACGACTAAAATCGATCAAAAAAATATATATACTCGTATATAATGGAATTTAGTACCCCAATAGCCAAAAATTAAAAAAAGAACAAATCAAAAGTTTAGCAGCTACAGTAGCACCCGAGCGTGTTCCAAGATAAAGGAAAAAATGGACACCCGATCTTTTACTGTCGCGTTTTAGAGATATTAATGATACCAGCATACTATGGTATACAGATAGTGCCTGGAACTATCATAAATTGTTTAAAAACCCACGAGATTTTAATCGGACTTGTTTTATAAACCCATTCGCAGAAAAAGACATTTGATGACATAGCAAGTAT